>CM035420.1:49079896-49319896 GCA_020310875.1 Ceratopteris richardii | reverse complement strand
CACTTAATCAGTTGTTTTGCACTATCTAAAACACAACCGAACATACCACCGAAAACTATGCATACAACGCCAAAGTATAGGGACCAGCAACTGTCAATGCTATTATACAGGAACCAGGGCAGCCAGCCAATCAGTATGTACCACCACAAATGAGAAACAACCAGCAACAAGGCTACCGAAATTACAGAGGATAGAGAAATAATAACTACAATGCAAACTGTTGGCATACCGGACCAACACAGGAAAACACTAATTTGCCACCACCTCGCTGCCATTTTTGTGGTGAATTTGGCCATATTAGAAGATTTTGTAAGGATGCAGCTGAGTATGATCAAAGGAAGAAAGAAAGTCAAAACCCAATGACTAATATGGTACAAATCACACCAATAGAAACGCACGCTGCAGTAAT
This sequence comes from Ceratopteris richardii, assembly GCA_020310875.1. Taxonomy (NCBI): domain Eukaryota; kingdom Viridiplantae; phylum Streptophyta; class Polypodiopsida; order Polypodiales; family Pteridaceae; genus Ceratopteris; species Ceratopteris richardii. The sequence continues at coordinate 49,319,487 of CM035420.1, read as the reverse complement.
TCAGACCCAATCCGGTAAACAACTACAACCAGCTGCAGAAATATTTGAACTAGGCATACGTGAACAACAAAGGATGTATGATAAGGCTAGTCAATGGACCACCGTAGAACCTCCAGTGTTCCCAGATCCTATTCCGGTGACCCAGGCTCCGTTAACCGAGGAATGAACACAAAAACAGGATTCTAATTGAGCCGTAGGCACATCATCTTCAGCAGGTGCATCATCTTCAGAATCTGTGGAAAATACAATTCAATCACAAAAGGCCTGGGAAATTTTATCTAAAGCATCCATTACTCTTCCTTTGGACCAATTACTTGCACTAGTACCGGGAGTTTGACAACAATTCCAACAACAGTTCAATCCTGTGCCTTCTTGCATTCCAGCAGCAGCAACAGTGCAACCGGAACCTGATTCTACGGTCGATCATTCGATTCCTTTAATTACGGTATTTTATAAAAATCATAAAATCACACAGGTACTAATTGATGGAGGATGAGGTGTCAACATTGCTACTGCCGCACTGTGTAAAAGGTTAGGATGGACCAAAATCGAACTAGTCTAATTTTTTGTCAAAATGGGCGACCAGTCTAGAGTCCACCTAGTAGTACTTGTCCGGAATGTACAATAACTTTGCAGGGCACCACATTTAAGATGACCTTTGTCGTCTTAGAATTACCGGAATCAACCCTTGATTCTAATCTTCTTTTTGGCCGTCCTTGGCTGAAGTAAGCTAAGGTGATACAAGATTGGTCTGCACAGGAACTCACTTTCAAAGATAATAATCGTAAATACGTTGTAAAATTAGATGCTATACAACCTTGCTGAACAGGATATACCGAAGACCACCTTCATTACCAACTCGGGTGTTTTCGCATGTACTATTATGTGGTTTGGGTTAAGAAATGCCCCTAGTACTTTTCAGCGATGCATGCAAGAGATATTCTCACCTTATCTTACCTCGTTTATGCAAGTGTATCTTGATGATTTTTCGTTATTTGGTAAGATGGTAGCACACTTGTCCCATTTACGGTGTTGCTTTGAGAAGTGCAGAGAATACAGACTCTGTTTAAAACTAAAAAAATATGTGTTTGTGGTTTCATGTGGAAGGTTACTTGGCCACATTGTATCTGCACAAGATATATAGGTGGATCTAGATAAAATTACAGCGATGTTAGAAGCACCTATGCCCACTACACCTAAGGAAGTAATGCGCATCATGGGCCAAGTAAGATGGCATGGACGACACTTATGGTGGCTTGCTCATTTGGCAATACCACTGAACAGATTAATTACCAAGACTCCTCGACAATTTGAGTGGACTCAGGAAAGTCAGATAACATTTGATCATTTAAAGTGTTTACTAACACAAGTTCCCATCTTAGAGCCTCCCGACTGGGATCACCCCTTTCATGTATTTGTTGATGCTTTAGATATAGCAATTGGTAGCGTTCTAATGCAACAAACCGATAAGTGGTTCAGACCAGTGTACTATGCAAGTCAAAGATTGGCCCCTGCTAAAAAGAATTACTCTCTAACAGAAAGAGAATGTCTAGGTTTAGTGTACTTTGTCAAGAAATTTAGGCATTATTTACATGGCCGAAAATTTACTTTTCATATAGATCATGCTGCACTTGTTTATCTGGTTCGGCAACAGCATCTGGGAGGTTGATTAGCACGATGGGTTCTGCTTTTACAAGAATTTGATTACGAAGTTTGTTGGTGCATATCAAGCCTTCACACATTGGCTTGGAACATTGGACTCATGGAAGATTAGCTTGGACAAAGCTTTATCAAGGCTTCATTTGAACCAAGGTTCATATGAACATATACTTATAAAATTCTTACCTCTTTACCCCTTGTAAAAGTCTTTATGACTTGGCATCTCATGTAATCACTTACCTACCTGATTAAGTCGTGGAAAAGAGAATAGTTTAGTGGAGACAATATCTCCCTACTTTTAGAGGAGAGATTCTAGGGAGCCTTAGTTTGAATTTGAAATTCAAATGTTCTCTCAACTCATATAAAATGAAGAAGAAAAAACTCGCGGTTAGTTCACTCATTCAGCTCACTCCGCGAGGCATATCTTCATTGTAACTGAGTGTGTGTTAGTGCTACTCCATAGCCTACACCACCACACCTCAATTAGCTATGCTTGTCATGCTATTGAGCTTGTACAAACTCATCAATCAATAGATATATACACATTTATCATTTCTGGTTCTCTGTGTTATCTTCTCCAAGTCTGTCAACTTCAAAGGAGCATATCTCAGAATCTACTGAACCAAATCAAGAGATCTATAGCTCATTGGAACCAGCTCAAGGCCTACTACAAGCATACAAAATCTCAGAGGATTTCATTCAGCCATTTGGGAGAAATCCGCTTCGAAGTGCACACTGGTCTCTGTCTGCATATTTCCTAAAAAGTCGGGAGTACACATAAGTTTGCTAAATTGATTTCTCAGTGAGTAGTCTATCATTTTATCTCATTCCACTTGCAAATGGTAGCTTGCTAAGCTAATTTAATATGTCCAAAAGGAATTAGATCAATTGTAAGTGTACTGGTCATACTGAGTAAAAAACTGAGCAGGTATCAAGACCAAAATAGAAAGTTTCTTGAACCAAGTGTTCCACAAACTTGTCTATTTTGATCTAATCATTACTCAACTCATTTGCAAAGTACATATATGGTTTCTTTGTGTCATTTGGAAGCTCAAGGAGTCTACTAAGCATATCTGAAGAGAAAAGAGGGTAGGTGTGAAGCAGGTTTTGCAGCACCAACTGATCTTCTGAGTGCATCCAGCCATCACTTCCAACAGTGGTATCAGAGCAAAGAAGGTAAAAAAGGGTGATGGTTTCCCTTCCTTCATTGACAAATTGGATAGAAACAATTATCAGGCTTGGTCATTGAGAATAAAGACCTATCTACAAGGGAGAAGTCTATTTGGATACATATCAGGAGATGAGGAGTTGCCCTCATTCAAGACTAGAGGACTACCTACAAAGGATGAACATGAGAGGCTCAACCAATGGTGTGCAAAGGATGCTTTGGCAAGGTCTTATCTCTTAAACTCTATATCTGACTTTCTTTTACCACATGTAAGGAACTGTAAGACTTCCCAAGAGACTTGGGAAACCTTGTCAAACTATTTTTCTTCCAACACAAGGGCTAGGAAGAATCAATTATGGATTGAGTTCACAACCCTTAGGAAGCAGCCCAAGCAATCAGTCTCAGAGTATGTGACAAAGATCAAAGATGTGGCAGACCAACTAGCAAGCATTGGAGAGGAGATTGAAGAGGAACAAATAGTCAGGCAAGTGACAAATGGACTCAAGGCAGATGATAAGTGGGAAAGTTTCACCACTGCGATGGACCTCTACATGGACATGCATACTCCTGATCTCACAACACTCATGGGCCAACTATTTACACATGAAGCAAAGTTCACCAAGGCTGGAGATCAATCAAAAGGTAACAACCCCTCTGCTCTCTATACTGAGAAAAGGGTTAAAGATAAAGGCAAGAAGAAACAGGATGAAGAAGGCTCTACCTCTCAAGCTAATTATGCAGGGAGAGGTAGGTCATCTAGAGGAAGAGGCAGAGGAGGCAAGTCAGGTAGGGGGAGACCCTACAACTCATCACCATGCAACATTTGTGGATTGTCCAATCATACCACAGATGAATGCTACAAGAACTACAAAAATCAGAGAGGAAGAGGCTACCAAAGAGTTTTAAAGGGATTTCATGGGTTTCTGAAGGGTTTTCGTATGTTTCAAGGGCTAGAATAGTTGTTATTCAAATACATTAATATATAAATTACATATTTATGTATTAAAAATTAAACTATGCTATTAATAATTACTTTAATCATATGTGTGCATTTAAATACTAAGGTTCTAATTAATTAAATTCTTATCCTAAGCTTAACTTACCTAATTTATTTAATTAAAAAATTTAGGGTAATTGAATTAAAATTATAAGTCAAGTGGATAAATAACTAGTGGTCTATATGGATGCTAGAAAAAAGAATGGTATGTGAGTAATGTGGAATTAAAGTGAATTAAGGAGTGGTCTGAAAGGAAGATGCACTTAAAGTGAAAAAGTTGGTTGACAGAAAAGAGAGGAGTAGAAATTAAGTGTAATTAAACTAGTTAAAGGTAAATGAAAAGAGTGGTGATTAAGTGTGGGTTAAAGGATGGATGAGGAATTAAAGTAAATCCAAAAGAGTGGTAAAAACATGATCTCTGTGTGTATAAAAATGTGGGCTTTGCTCCATATTGGGGGTCCGAATGTTTTTTGGCAGGCCAAGTTTCATGTTGAAAATCTGGCAGAGCACGTGACTGTGGAAAAAGGAGCACTATCTACTCTGTGGATCACTGTTGATCAGAGAAGATCAAAGAGGAGTGGAAGAGAAGACATCGCGGGAACTCAGGGACTCTCTGGGGGCTAAAAGTTGGCTGATCGAAGAAGGATATACGCTGCTGAAGAGGCGGATGGATTTTTTTGTGTTTTGGACAGATACACAGAGTTTGAAGGAAAAGAAAGAGGTATCCGCTTGAATAGGGGAAGTCAACAGAATCAAAACCCGGAGGCTCGTCCATGAAAACTTGGTATGAGTGGAAGGAGATTGCATGAGAAGGCCAACTCCAGGAGATTGCTTTCGATAACTTTGGCGAAATGGTAATAATCTGAAGCAACTACTCTGAGGCATATGAGGGGGGGGAACAAAAGAAAAGATACGGGCATCACACCTGATCTACGCAGAAGAAGGAAGTCAGATCTAAATTGGCTTCTTCATCATATGACAATTCATGGTCTGGAGATGATTGATGGCTACAATTTATAAATACTTCTCACAAGATTGATCAGACTTGGAAGACGACAAGACTCGTATCCGGATGACCAAGTGATTTGAGCAATCTGTTGCCCCTGTGAATCAAATACCCTTCGATCTGAAACTGTAATGGACAGATTTTTTTTCCTACGAAGAAGTTAGCGTCTCATTGAGCCAGATGAAACTACTATTCCATTTGATATGATTCTGATGGCTTCTTACACAAAGGTGGTGACCGTGAACGCAGGCGCATCAACAGAGAAAAGATTCGATACCTTGAGGTCAAGATAGATGACAAAAGTACTTTCGATGCTGCTTTGAACAAGTATGATTCCTGTGCTCAACTCTAATAAGGTCGATGAACATTCTGAAGATTCTCTGTTTATGCGCAAATGTTCTCACGTTTTTATTTGACAAATGTTTCTTTCTGCATACATACTGATGATTTGCTGTAGCTTTGAGTTCTGGCAAGAACACATCAACTTTCTGTTTATTGAATGATGTAACTGACATCTGTTATCTTTTATTTGAGTGACTATCGAATTATATCAATCCTCCCTGTTTCGCTCAATTCCCTGACAAATCATTTAATCTAACATTGAATTGACGTTACATTCTCATTTTTTTTTGCTCACTCCTTTGAATCCAACCCGATTTCGATTTTTGGCACCTCTTAAAAAGGGAAAGGACGATTTTCTTCTCTCTGAATATCTGTCTCCACGATCGCTAAGTTTACGCACGAATGATCACTATATGATTGATGACGTTGGAACTTTAGGAGATGAAATTAACAGTTGATTTATGATCAAATTCACACAATTTGATTCAACTGTTTATCTTGTGAAAAATGCAATATTTATAACACCTTTCTTCACCGCTGTGAATTATTGATGCTTGAATGTTTAAGCAACTGTAGCGAAAGTAGCAGATAGAATTTTTCAAAACGTCATAGTGTAGTTACAAGTCTTTTAAACATCAAGTCTGTTATATTACGCGCAAATTAAACCAATTATGATTTGAAATTTGTCAGGAAAACCAGAACGCTGTCAATAGAAATAGTGCTGACGAAATTGTTTTTCGACCTAGCAAACTTTGACTGAATATGGACTTTGGTGCCTAATTCAAATTTTGTTTAACATTTCAATTAGTGATATGTAGATTCAGTGATATGTAGATTCTGTGATTCTGGCGAACGACTTGTTCTGTTTAACATTTCAAATCGTGATATGTAGATTCTGCTTCTATTGGTGTTTCTATTCAGAATGAATGAATCTTTAATTATAAATACTCTGTTCAACGATTAGATAAAGGACGTCGGATAAATAAAGGCCAACGATCTGGAGGAACTTAATGAGTTGTATTTGTTGTACTTTTCATATTTGAAAGATATATGTCGTTTACTTTGTACTCAACGATGATGCAGAAAAGTTCTGACATTTTACCATAATTCATTCCTTTTAATCAATGTGTGATTAACTACGTTTAAATGATTTGATGAATCGTAAACATTGAGAATATTAACTACTCATATATGAGTTGATTGTTTCATTTTATCATCTGAAATGAACATACTACTAATGTCCTTCGTACATGTTTGAGCAATTACTTGACTTGCTTTAAAAGCTTCTGTGAGAATTTGATGTGAGTGTCCACTTTACCTGAGATTGCTCCAAGCACCCCGCGTGCGCCATTATTTTTGGCGGTCGCCGTGATCCACCGACCATCCCTTTCGCGCCGACAACGCCGTTAGAAACCAGTCTAGAAATTTTGAATAAAGACTTAGAGTTATATACGATCAGAAACACTCTAGGAAAAGAGATCGATAAAAGCGGAAAAACACTGCATTCTAGCACAATTTCGGTTCATTCCGGTGATGTTCCGGTGATAGAATCACCAACTGTAGGCCAAGGCTTCGCATTTTTTGCGGAATCCTCAGCCCAACCAGCGTGCTTGGAAGAAAGATTTCGGATATTGGATATCCAGAAGGAAGGAAAACTCTTCGAAGCAGAAATCCGACGCATTCTATGTAAAAACAGCACACCGGAAGGCACGCCATCCGGCGGTACAAGTTCCGATAGTTCAACCAATCAACCTCAAGATACATAAGGAAGGCCTAAAACACTCACAATGAACGGACAACAAGAGCAACAACAGTTATGTCAACCAAGGCCGCCTCCAACAGGAGTAACATACACAAAATTCGGTGGATTCCCAAGAGATAATCCGGATGCTCACGTACGCACTTTCGAGATAAGTTATGCAGTTCTTAACCATCCACCGGATCAGGCGTATAAGGCCATCGTTTTTCAATCCACACTGGTTAATGAAGTAGCTAGATGGCTTACGGAATACGATATTAATCATTTCGGTACCTATGATGCAGTACGAGACGCCTTTCTACAACGATTCAGGCTAAAGAAGAATCTCGCCGAAATCTTTGATTATTTACAGAACAGCCGACAGAAGGCAAATCCGACTGTCCAAGAGTATGCTACACTCTTTAGAACACACTTACGGCAGATACCACAGGCCCACGCTAACTTACCTGATGATGTCATCACTCAGTGGTTCATCAATGGCTTAACCCCACAACTGAAACAGATCATGATCATAAGATGTGTCGGAGCTATGATGTTGGATGCTGTCATTGCCATGGCTCTGCAACTGGAATCCAAGGTCGGTGGATTTACAGAAGATCTAGAGTGGTTAAAAACAAACAAAACTATGGTTGAAGACATAACCAGACAAGTATACTGTATCACATGCAAAACTTTACGTCACACTAGTGCCAATTGTGCACTAAATCAAACGTTTTGCGCTATCTGCAACACTGCCGGACACACCACCGAAAACTGTGTTTACAACGCTAGAATACAGGGAACAACAACGGTCAATGCAGTTATACAAGAACATGGACAGCCAGCGAATCACTATGTGCCTCTGCAATTGAGAAACAATCAACCGCAAGGATGTCGGAACTACCGAGGACAGAGGAACAACAATTTTAATACAAACCGCTGGTAGAACGGACCACCACCGGAAAATCCCAATCTACCACCACCACGCTGTCATTTTTGTGGCGAATTCGGACACATCAAAAGATTTTGCAAAGATCAGAACTCACCTTCTTACGTGTGACATTCGGTTGAAGTGTCATGGTTTGAGGGTCGGAACCACCTTTGATCAGTAGACTGCTTAGCTTGACGTACCACGACGATCTTATACATGTATCTTAATTCCAATCCTTTTAATTCATGTCACTTGTCACTTGTCTCTTGTCTCCTCTCTCAGTCTCTTAAGTATTTTTACATGTCTTGTATTTCTTCTATGTGTGAGAAGGCTCTGCAGTATTGCGTTGAACCAGTGAGGATGTTTCTTTGACCTTGTGAGTAAACTCTATTATCATAATTCACTTGCATGCATATAATCCATACATACCCATACACATTGATTAGTTTCTGAAAGTGTATAAGAAGCTCCAATATTGGACCATTCTTCCTTTCGAAACTAGTTTATGTGTAAGGATTCCATCTATTCACGTCATGCATACATATCATCCAAAGAAGACTATGCATATGAATTAGAATTAGGAAGTGTTTAAGAAGCTCCTTCAATGGACCATTCTTCCTTCCAAATTTGATTCGTGTGTATGGTTCTCTTTCATTCTTATCATTCATGTTCATAAATCTAACTTGCACTCCTACTTTCCCATTCCCATAATCATTTCAACATCTCTCTCTTCTCCATACTGTTAGACGGCTACCAAAAAAGGACAAATGTACTAAGACAGGCGGCTTAAATGTAAAGGAACCTTTCGGGAAACGCACAGGTAACTAAAGATTCGCGCACCCTTGTAAAAAAATCTTCTATATAAGGCAATGAGAAAAGAGTGGCCGAGAGCCTATTTTTGGAATTGTAAGCGTACTGTTTGAAGTGTGTATGTTGTGGGGAAGATTAACCCTACTCTATTCTGTTCTGTTCTGTGCTCCGTCTAGTCGTTATACGCACTGTAGTGCAGAGTTCCGAATTGATAATCCTGTATACGAATCTGTTCGGTAATGGTTGAGCGTGTCTCTGAGTGTTATTAAGTTGTAGTGTATTGTTTGTCAGTCTTTCTGCTGAACAAGTGAATGTGAAAAAGCGACCCCGAACTGTTTGTGCGTTAACATTTTCTGTAAGTTACCAAGTGTGATACGGTAGTCTGCGATCACTGTTGATTCTGATCATAGGAAGACTAGTACCTGTGATGGTCGGGGTGCGAATAGGACACTATTATGTCTGTGACTAGTTAGTTGGTGTTAGGAGATTTGCTGCTCGAGTTTGGCATACGGTGAGTTTACATAACTTTAGGGTATAGATGTCTGTTTGGTATATCTGTCTGTTCTGAAGAAGTGCGTATTAGGTGACCTTCATTACTGAAGTATATTATTCTATTGGATACAAGTAACCGGACTACTGCTCAGATAGCTACAGCAGGATCAGTTCTGAAGTTCTAAGTCTAGTACACCGAACAGTTTTCAGTTGTTCAGAGTTGGGTACTGAGCTAAGACACGAGAGAGCATTTATGATTGTGTAATGAGTTGGGAAAATAGTACAGGGCCTCTGTCTAACAGACCCCTACCACTCCCAAGGACCCACGCGGCTAAGAGTTAAATTACTTTTAATCATCACGATAGTAGTAACCTGCATACGAAAAGGTAGATAGACAAGGACTCCCAACCTCCTAAAGTATTGGAGTCTGAAATCAGAGTCTATAGCCTTTAACGGCTAACATTTGGCGCCATCTGTGGGAAGATGGCATCTGATTGCTAGTCATTTATGGGAAGGTGGCATCTGATTGCCAGTCATTTGTGGGGAGGTGGCATCTGATTGCCAGTCATTTGTGGGAAGGTGGCATCTGATTGCCAGTCATCTGTGGGAAGGTGGCATCTGATTGCCAGTCATTTGTGGGAAGGTGGCATTAGAGTGCCAGCTGTTTGTCAGAAGCAAACATTCAGTTAACATTCGATTAACTAACAGTAGCAACAGACCCAGATTGTTGCAAACTGCTCAGATAGTGTTACTGCGTAATGATACATGCTGGTTACTCGGTCTGGCAAAATATATCCTAAGAACCGTAAGGCTAAAGCATGTAAAGCGCTAAAGACAGCCTTGAGAGAAGAAGACATAACTCAATCTGACCCAATGGTCAAGCAAATTGAGAACGTTACGATTGATTCCGGTCATATTCCGGTGGAACGATCAACGCCTTTGGTACATTCTAGTGCTACTTCGACCCAGCCTATCGAAGATATAGTAATTTCAGAATCTACCAAGACGCCGTTAGAAACCAGTCTAGAAATTTTGAATAAAGACTTAGAGTTATATACGCTCAGAAACACTCTAGGAAAAGAGATCGGTAAAAGCGCAAAAACACTGCATTCTGGCACAATTTCGGTTCAATCCGGTGATGTTCCGGTGATAGAATCACCAACTGTAGGCCAAGGCTTTGCATTTTTTGCGGAATCCACAACCCAACTTGCATGCTTGGAAGAAAGATTTCGGATATTGGATATCCAGAAGGAAGGAAAACTCTTCGAAGCAGAAATCCGACGCATTCTAAGTAAAAACAGCTCATCGGAAGGCACGCCATCCAGCGGTATAAGTTCCGATAGTTCAACCAATCAACCTCAAGATACAAAAGGAAGGCCTAATACACTCACAATGAACGGGCAACAACAGCAACAACAGTTATGTCAACCAAGGCCGCCTCCAACAGGAGTAACATACACGAAATTCTGTGGATTCCCAGGAGATAATCTGGATGCTCACGTATGCACTTTCGAGATAAGTTATGCAGTTCTTAACCATCCACCGGATCAGGCGTATAAGGCCATCGTTTTTCAATCCACACTGGTTAATGAAGCAGCTAGATGGCTTATGGAATACGATATTAATCATTTCGGTACCTATGACACAGTACGAGACGCCTTTCTGCAATGATTCAGGCTAAAGAAGAATCCCGCCGAAATCTTTGATTATTTATAGAACAACCGACAGAAGGCAAATCAGACTATCCAGGAGTATGCTACACTCTTTAGAACACACTTACGGCAGATACCACAGGCCCACGCTAACTTACCTGATGATGTCATCACTGAGTGGTTCATCAATGGCTTAACCCCACAACTGAAACAGATCATGATCATAAGATGTGTCGGAGCTATGACGCTGGATGCTGTCATTGCCATGGCTCTACAACTGGAATCCAAGGTCGGTGGATTTACACAAGATCTGGAGTGGTTAAAAACAAACAAAACTATGGCTGAAGACATAACCAGACAAGTATACTGTATCACATGCAAAAATTCAGGTCACACTAGTGCCAATTGTGCACTAAATCAAACTTTTTGCGCTATCTGCAACACTGCCGGACACACCACCAGAAACTGTGTTTACAACGCTAGAATACAGGGAACAGCAACGGTCAATGCAGTTATACACGAACATGGACAGCCAGCAAATCACTATGTGCCTCCGCAATTGAGAAACAATCAACCACAAGGATATCGGAACTACCGAGGATAGAGGAACAACAATTTTAATACAAACCGCTAGCAGAACGGACCACCACCGGAAAATCCCAATCTACCACCACCACGCTGTCATTTTTGTGGCGAATTCGGACACATCAGAAGATTTGGCAAAGATGCAGCTGAGTATGATCAAAGGAAAAAGGAGCGACAAAACCCAATGGCCAACATGGTACAAATCACACCAGTAGAAACACAGACTGCTATAGTCCAGACCCGATCCGGTAAACAACTGCAGTCGGCAGCAGAAATATTCGAACCTGGGATAGGAGAACAACATAGGATGTATGACAAGGCTAGTCACTGGACCGCAACAGAACCACCAGTGTTCCCAGAACCTATTCCGGTGACTCAGGCTTCGTCAACAAAGGAAGGAACGCAACAAAAGGAAGCAACAACGGAGCCATCATTAGCAGTAGGCATAACAACAGATACTTTTGCATCAGCGGAGACCTCAAGTTCAAAGGAGCAGGACAACCAATCTCAATAGGCCTGGGAAATTTTATCCAAGGCATCTATCACCCTGCCTCTAGGCTAACTTCTAGCATTAGTACCTGGGATTCGACAACAGTTCCAGCAACAATTCAGTCCGGTGTCTTCTTGTATTCCGGCAACGGCAGTAGTTCAATCGGAACCTGATTCTACTGTTGATCATTCAGTTCCCTTGATTACAGTATGGTATAAGAATCATAAAATTACGCAGGTATTGATTGATGGAGGCTCTGGTGTTAACATTGCGACTACAGCCGTATGCAAAAGGTTAGGATGGACCGAAATCGAACCAGTGCATTTTTTTGTCAGAATGGCAGATCAATCTAGAGTCCATCCCGTAGGACTTGTGCGGAATGTACCCATTACTTTACAAGGTACGACATTCAAAATGAACTTTGTTATACTAGATCTGCTGGAATCCACTTTGGATTACAACCTTCTGTTCGGCCGACCTTGGCTGAAGCATGCAAAGGTAATACAGGACTTGTCTGCACAAGAGCTTACGTTCAAAGATGCCAACCGTAGATATGTGGTAAAATTAGATGCTATACAACCTTGCGAACTTCACGCCAGACCATATTTTGCTGAACCAGTCCACATGTTAGATGGACTATCAGATGATGAAGAAGAGGAATTTCTAAAGAGTAATGCTGATTTAATGTCTGTAGGAACTGTTGATCTACAGTCTGTTATAGATAACTGGAACACTTCAGTTTGTACAATCGTACCTATCACTGAAAAAGCTAAGCATGAAGATACTGCCCCAACACATGACGATGAAATACAATCGCTGTTCAAGTCAACAGACGATACAGAGAAACCGCAACAGTTTTATGTCCTCGAAGACCAGTTGACCACGTACAATCTAGGAGACGAAGATCATCCGCGACCTGTAAAGATGAGGCAAAACTTACCGGAATCATTTAAAGCTAACTTGATTCGACTTTTTCGCGAATTCTGAGATATCTTTGCATGGGATTACTAAGATATGAAAGGATTAGATCCGCGCATCTATCAGCATAGAGTCATGTTGAAGCCTGAAGCTAAACCGAACAAACAGCCCGGCTACCAGATGAATCCCAATTATGCATCACAGGTAAAAGCCGAACTTGATATATTATTAAAAGTCGGATTCATCGTACCAGTAGAACATGCCGAATGGATTTCACCAATTGTGATCGTGCCAAAGAAAAATAAGCAACTACGAATCTGTGTAGACTACCAGAAATTAAATGCCGCAACAGTACCGGATCCTTTCCCTATCCCCTTTCTGGATACAATGCTCAATAGGGTAGCAGGTTATGAAATGTATTCATTCTTAGACAGATACAGCGGCTACAACCAGGTTAGAATGGCCGCGGATATACCAAAAACCGCATTCATTACCAATTGGGGTGTCTTTGCTTGTACGGTAATGTGGTTTGGATTGAGAAACGCACCAAACACATTTCAAAGATGCATGCAGGAGATTTTTTCTCCTTATCTTACTTCATTTATGCAAGTATATCTCGATGATTTTTCAATTTTTGGTAAGCTGATAGCACACCTGTTCCATTTACGGTGGTGCTTTCAGAAATGTAGAGAATATAGACTTTGTCTTAACCCAACCAAATCTGTGTTTGCGGTTTCGTGTGGCAAACTACTTGGTCATATTGTATCTGCCCAAGGTATCCAAGTAGACCCAGATAAGATTTTGGCAATTTTAGAAGCCCCAGTACCCGCTACTCCAAAAGAAGTAATGCGTTTCATGGGTCAAGTACGGTGGCATGGCAGACACTTACGGTGGCTTGCTCATCTGGCTGTACCATTGAACAAGCTAATCACAAAAACTCCCCGACAGTTCGAATGGACTCAAGAATGCCAAACTACATTTGATCGACTCAAGTATTTATTGACGCAGGCCCCAATCTTACAACCATCCGACTGGGACAATCCATTCCATGTTTTTGTCGATGCTTCAGATATTGCGATTGGCAGTATTCTGATGCAGCAAACACATAAGTGGTTTCGCCCTGTTTATTATGCCAGCAGAAGGCTTGCACTTGCAGAAAAGAACTATTCTACCACCAAAAGAGAATGTCTATGATTAATTTACTCCATCAAAAAATTCAAACATTATCTACTAGGCCGGAAATTCACCTTCCATGTGGATCATGCTGCCCTCGTCTATCTAGTAAGACAACAGCATTTAGGCGGACGATTAGCACGATGGGTGCTACTCTTGCAGGAATTCGACTATGAAGTCATCCACCGACCCGGAAATGCACATGCCTTAGCAGATTTCTTATCTCGCCTAAATTCCGGTGAATCCCCGATAGGCATAGATGACACGACTCCAGCGATCTATAGCACTGACTGAAGAGACTGCGGAATCACAAGCACCACCTACATATTACGATCAGATCCTAACTTTTCTCACCGAAGGATGTTTTCCATCCGAGACAGCCAAGACAGTCCGAAGGAAAATTGCAGTCTTTAGTCGCCGATTCCGGTTAGTTGCTGGAGAACTATATTATGTAGATCACACCGGAATCTTACTTTGCTGTGTCCCTCCGCATGAAATTAACTCAGTCATCACGATGGCTCACTCGACCCCTACTGGTGGTCACTTTGCCACAGACTTGACTCACCGGCAAATTCTGTAGGGAGGTCTCTGGTGGCCAACTATGTACAGAGATGTGGCTGAATTTGTCAAACACTGCGATACCTGTCAAAGGTCTGGACAACCACTGCAACGACACTTCTTTCCCTTGTAGCCTATTATGCCACTTGAACCATTTCAGAAATGGGGATTACATTTTATCGGTCCGATCACACCTCCAACAGTCTTCAGTAACAACAGATACATACTAACCTGTATAGACTACGCAACAAGATGGGTAGAAGCTTGGGCTTTACGCTCTGCTACAGCGGTTGCCGTAGCAAAGTGTCTGCTGAATGATGTCTTTCCACGTTTTGGCTTACCACTGGAAATTGTCTCAGATCAAGGTACTCACTTTGTAAATCAATTAATGAAGGTACTCACCCAATCCTTCTAGGTAACGCACAAAATCAGCTCTCCATATTACCGTCGTGCCAATGGTTTGGCCGAAAGTATAAACAAATCACTATTGAATATCCTCCGGAAACTGATCCTGGAAGCACCGGAAAGATGGGATCAACTACTACCTGCAGTCTTATGGGCATACCGAACTACATATAAGGTAACAACAGGCTTGACACCTTTCAAACTAGCTTATGGCTTAGAAGCAATAGCACCCATGGAAGTAGTCATCCCAAGTCTGCGTGTAGCAATCACTCAGAAGATGCTACTGGAAGATTCGCTGACAGCACGAATGGACGCACTCAGAGAACTTGATGAGCACCGATGGCTCAGCTTTTTAACCATGCGCGAAGTACAACTAAGGCAAGCCAAGACACACGATCGATATTTGAAAACTCCAATCTTTTCGGTAGGACAACTCGTAGTCTTCTACAACGCAAAGTCGGATACAGCAGTAGGAAAGTTCAAACTACGATGGTTCGGCCCTTTCAAAATCTCAGAACAAGTCGGTCTGGCAACTTTCCGTTTGACCACATTGACCAAAAATCCACTCCGAAAATCATCACGCCCCTAGCCCGCATTAAAATTTTCGGCGGTGAATCGTGTTTTGTTTAATCTTTTCTTTTTTCTTTCTTCTTTTTATAATAGCCGTGTTTTGAAAAATCTTTATGTTACCAGCCGCCCCCTTACCAGTCACTCAAGTACGCACGCCTGCATGAAAACAAGCATCATTCCCGCACGGCACAATGATACCCAACCCCCTTTCCCACCCCAACGTATTGTTCCTATTTAACCCTTTAGGCAACGCCAAAAATCGCTACTCTATTGAGTGTTAGTGTTCTGTGCGACCCCTTGTGTTCTGTCTTTGTGCTCGTATTCTGTATCAGCAAACGCCATGGAAGCGCTAGCAAACTACGCTGCCTTCCGTGATGGTATCCCTACCGAGGTAGGTGAATACCTGCATTGCAGAGGGTTGGCCAACTTCGCTGAGTTGCCCTGGCACTCAGTGGAAGCCCATCCCTTCTTCGCGCAAATCATCTCTGCCATCGCCCAATCCCCTGCCACCGAACGCCAATGGGTTTTCCCTTTGCTACCCTCCAGAACCGTCATCACCTTCCCAGACTTTTCTAAAGCTTTCCGCCTCACCCCACAAGGCCGAGAGAATGGCCCCAGTATCCCCCTCGCCCGCATGACCTAACTATTCCCCCGCTCTTCCTCCAACGAGTTTGCTATTCTCTGCCGTCCTGAACCCGAACGATCCGCCCTACAATTCCTAGTCGCCATACTCAACCTGCAGAAGCGCACCTACAGCATCTCCCGACCCTTCTATTCGGCCTTAGATTTAGGAGCCCGAGAACCCGTAAACTTCGCCTCCTACTTTTTTCATAGAATTCACAAAGAATGCGTAACTATAGTAAAACAGGTAAACAAAGGAACTACCCCACGCTCTCGCCTCCCCCATATCCTCTCCTTCCTTTTTCCAGCCATTCTTGCTGCACAACCCCCACCCCGAGGTCCCGTACTTAGGCACGAAGAATCAGTTCAACCACTTGAAGACGATGAAGAAGAAGATGAAGAAATCAATCAGTTATTCCGCAGCAAAAGGATCTGAATCAGTTCATCAGAAAGCGAAGCACAAGGTTCCGCCGGAAAGGATCAGGAAAACGCTAAAGACAACCAAAACCAAGAAGAAACCTTCCACGACACAGCCACTTCCATACACAATGAATCATCGGCCGACCAACACGACCAGCAGAATCCAACGCCAACAACGACTACCTCAACCGAAGAAGCATCAGAACACCAGGACGACGAGCACCAAGCTCTGGATGAAGCTCTCAACACCCTGTTAAAGGCCGTCGAATCCACCATCGCCCACATCAACAATACCGAATCTACTCGATCACCACCAGTCAACCCTCTTCCCCCGCCATTTTTCAAATCTTCTTCATCCTCCCTCAATTATTCACCCCCGATATCCCCCCAAATCAATACCCAAACCTCTACGCAACCACAACATCCCCTTCTCCCCTCCTCCGTTCCGGTCTTTTCCGAGCTTGCTACCATGGGCCAATTACTTATTTCCCTCTCTCAACAAATTCTAGTACAACTTAGTGAGGTCGCAAATACATTCGTCAAGAGTTGCAACACAAGGTTGACCTACTGGAAGCTCACATTACCCCCCTCCAGGAAGAAGTCGATGCCGTCAAAGCAGAGAACCATCAATTACAGATAAAAGTAGCAGATCTCCAAGGCCAAGTTTCGGCACAACAGGCACTGCTACAGCAACGGGATGATGCATTAGAGCAACTGGCCGCCAAGGACCAGCTATTAAACAAGGCACACGAAGAAATCCGGACACTAAAACTCATGCTACAAGAAAAGGAAGATATCACCTCTTCACTTGAAGAACTGATAGAGGAAACGAAAGCACAATTGCAGGAGACAATCCAGAAAAATCAAGACCAACAGAGAGAAGCAGAACAAGTCAAAGACGAGCTTCTTCTTTATCCTGAAACGCGTAGGGAAGGTGAACGACGATTAGAAGAGCCGGATAAGCGCTATGGTCTTACTGACAATTGGAAAAAAGTGTGTAAAGTAGTAGAGGTTGTAGCCCATAGATATCAAAGACAATCCATGCTTTATGAGCAAACTAGTCTTCCTCAAGCTAGCCTTCCACAAACTAAGGAGCAAGTTAGAGAACAATCCCATGCTATGCTTTTTGACTCTACTCCTATTCCTCAAATGATGGAGCCTACTCAAGGTTTTAAAGTAGAGCCAAATAAAAGTGTAGTTGAACAATCTCAAGTGGAAATTCTCACTAAGCAAATGGAGAGTCTTATTGCTACACAATCCAATTTGGCCAAGACTATAGATGCTTTACAATCTAATTACACCAAAACTTTCCAAAATCAAATGAACCCAATGACTTTTCAAGAGCCTAATCAACATGTTATAGCTACCAATCAAAATCCACAAGTAGCTCCTACTCAAGCATATCAAGTTCCTCCAATGCATAATCCTTCAATGCAAAATCCTCATCCTCATGTGCAAAATCCTCAAATGTATCAAAACAAGTATCCTCAAGCTTCTCAAATAGCTTTTCAAAATCCTCAAAATCAAAATTTTCAAAATTATCAACCGTATAATATGGAAGCTCCTCTTGCACCTCAAGTACCACATGTTGCTCCCCAAGCTCCTCAAATACATCAATTGCCTTTTCAAAATCCTAATTATCCTGTTCAAGCAATACCTTATCAACAAAATCCTCAATTTCAAAATTTCCCACCACAAGCTAATCAAAATCCTCAAAATCAAAATGGTTTTGTGCGTGGCCCTCGTAGGTGTCCTTGGTGTGATTCGTTAGAGCACTTTTTGAGAGATTGTGAACTATTGAAGGCTACTAAGGAGCAACGACTAGTAATAGACATAGACAAGAAAATCTATGACTATCGATATAGGCTACCTTTGCAAGGAAATTATGGTAAGGGAGGAATGAAAAAACACTATGAAAATATAACCATAACGGATGTAGGAACTAGAGGAGTGAAACTAGAAGCTCTTGATGAACAAGTGGAATCAAGTAAACCCACAAAGGAAGGTGATTTTTCCATAGAGGCTTTAGTAAGAGCACGAGATGAGATTAGGAGAATAACGGCTTGGGAATCACCAATAGAAGATCAATCTCTTATTTCTCACATATCCAATGTAGAAGAAAAACGAAAAAGAGATGAAGCCGAGCCTAGTGAAAGAAGAGTGACACGAAAACAAACCTCAGAGGGAATAGAAACAATCATAGAGCAAGGAGAAACATCACAATCCAAAGATAAAAAACAAGAATCACAACCCAATGAACAAAAACAAGAGGAGAAACAAAAAGGGAAGAAGGCAAAACAAAGAAAAACAGAACCAAAGCTTTTAGATAAACAAGAACAATCAAAACAAACTGAAGACCAAACACGAGAACATGAACAAAAACAAGACCCTGAGCAAAAACAACGAAACCAAAGAGAAAACCTAAAGCCATCTTGATTTCAGAAATTGAGAGAAAAATAGATCCTATGGAGATTTAAGATGACATTTTGCTTAAGAGTCAAGTGACTATGTCTTTAGAACAAATTTTCTCTATTGCAAAGCCTGTTTTTAAAGATAACTTTATCGGCCTCATTAAAAGGAAGAGGTTTCCGCTTAATCTAGATATTGAGATGCAAGATTCTCTAATCAAGATCAATCTATGAATGAAGCCTTAAACTTTGATGAATCTAATGAAGAGGACTTTGATGATGATGAAGTAAATGTTAATAAAAATTTCTTAGGACCTATTCAACCTGACCATGAAAATCATGAAAACAATCCTCAAAGTCACTTTAAAAGAACATTTTGGTCTAGAGGTACATCAGAGATGCATGTTAAAATAGGAAATGATAAGAACACTATCACTATAAATGCATTAGTAGATTCCGGCTCTAAAATCAATGTGATTTCAAGAGAAGTCTATGATAAGTTTCGATGGCCCATAGATAAAGATTATGGATGGCGTATGAGAATTGCAGATAATGGTGTAGGTACCCTGTATAGAGCTTGTGCTAGTGTGCCCATATCCATTGGAGGAATCACAGAATAGTTTCACTTTTTTATTCAAGATAATTGCTCCTATGAAGTTCTCTTAGGTCAACCCTTTATTTGTGAGAGTCGTATGGAAACTAAAGCCATGGATGATGGGTCTACCTATGCTAGATTTAAGTCTAAGGATGGAATGCAATCACTTCAAGTCATGACGGTAGGAGTGAATCATCCTAGGAATCGATTGTCAATTAGAAAGAAACCTATTGTTACTCAGGGTCATGAGCATGCTTGTAGTGATTGTGCACCTCGATTCATGTTTGGTGCTACATATGATCAAAATTTCGGATAGAATCCATTGTTGAGTGGAACAACAGTGGATATTGGTTTGACATCTCGCATCCAACCAACATGTACAATAGTTTGTCACTTTGTTTTCCACATTCTAGATTATATTTTCTTCATAAGAGTCAATTGTCCAAGTCTTTTATCCAAAAAACCCAAAAAAAATTATAAAAACAACAAAATCATGGAACATGATGAGAACATTGAGCATGTGATTGAAACATCTCATTGTTTCTCTACTCTTGAGGAGTTAGAGTTATGTCTTCAACAAAATTCTAATTCCCATATTATTGTTCTTTCTTCCCTTGATGAGTATGCTCTAATCCAAGAGTATGCTCTCAATGTTCAAAAGTGCTCAAAATTTAACCAAACACATGATGCCTTAGTTGAAACAAAGTACAAAATTGTAGACAAAAAAATCAAACCCATAGCTCAACCATTACCTCAAGGAAGTAATGAAAAAATTATTGATGTGAAAAATGATCCAATTCTTTGGGATAAGAAAAACATAGGACATAAATTCACGGATGAGACAATCAAACAGGTGAAAATTGGTAGAGATGATGACTTTCTTTTGCCAGCAGAGAGAGATAAATTTGAGAGAGTTATACGGAGCCATGGAAAAGCCTTTACTATGTATCCTCATGAGCTTGGTTGTCTAGATCATAAGCTAGTTGCACCCATGATAATCTTTACTATTCCACATATTCCATGGAATCTTCGTCCTATACCTATTCCAAAGGCTTACTTACCTGAGCTTATGAAACTACTTAAGGAGAAGATAAACATGATAATTTTTGAGCCATCTTTTTCACCTTACTCAAATAGATGGTTCACTGTGCCTAAAAAGAATGGGAAACTACGTTTTATTCAAGATCTCCAACCTGTCAATAAAGTCACCATAAGGAATGTAGGAACAGGACCCATTGTAGATGAGTTTGCTGAATCATTTTCAGGACATTCTATCTATTCAATGGGTGATTTATATTCGGGATATAACCAATTCCAATTTGCTATTGATAGTCGTGACATAACCACAATGAAAACTCCTTTAGGATTAGTGCGAATGTGTACTTTACCTCAAGGAGCAACTAATTTTGTGGCTCATATGATGACTGCTATGAATATGGTCTTACATGAATTTATCCATCATATAACTATGCCATTCATTGATGATATTCCAATTAAAGGGAGTGGGGAACGTGTAAAGGACATTACTTTAGATTCATCGGGATGTCATAAATTTGTTCTTGACCATATCTCTAATTGTGAAAGAATATTTCAACAATTTGAAGAGGTAGGTCTCACATTTTCCATACAGAAATCTGTTTTTGGTGTCAACGAGGTACTTATTGTTGGACATTTATGTGGCCATTATGGTCGAAAGGCATACCCACAAGAAGTTGGTGCTTGCATCTTTTATGTTATTTGGATCCCACACTTTTCTCATGTTGCTGATTGTCTCTATGACTTGTTGAGGAAGAAACGAAAATTCAATTGGACTGACAAACACACTCAAGCTATGCGTAAATTGAAGAAATTATTGCTTGAAGCTCCCATCCTTAAGCGTGTAGACTATTCTGCTAACAAACCTATTATATTGACTGTTTATACTAGTCCTATTGGTATAGAATGGGTCATAAGTCAAGATGATAGTGAAGGGAATATATATGCAATTAGGTTTGGTGCCAAAATTGTACATGAAACACAACGAATCCACAAATCAAACGAGAACTATGGGGTATAGTAACAACTTTGAAAACAGACAAAGAATATTTCATTGGTGCAAATGTCAAAGTTGAGACTAATTGTTTGCCTCTCATTGGAATGATAGCCAATTGTTCATCTCCTGATATAGCCATGCTTAGATGGATCTCATATATTAAGTTCATAAATCCTGAGTTAGTTCATATTTCAGGTAAGTCAAACTCAGTTGCTGATATGTTATCGAGAGCTAGATTTGATGATGATCTTGAAAGTGATCTAATAAAGAATGTGAATTTAGTTGACTATGTTCCACATATATATGAGAATGAGAAATTTCATGAGTCTGAGTACGAAGATGAATGGAGAGACATAGGAAAGTATCTGAGTACACTACAACCATTACCTAGCTGGACTACGAATAGATTCCGTAACATTAGGAAATGAGCTTATAACTTTTTCCTATGTAATGGTTATCTTTGGAGACATGCTAAGGGTAAGGTTAAGAATCCACAATGAGTCCTAGGAAAGAGAGGTCTTCAATTGCAAGTAATGAAGGAAATGCATGAGACATTATGGGCAGGTCATAAAGGATTTTTTGGAACATATGAAAAAATTAGAAGTACCTATTATTGGCCTAGGATGTATGTTGAAATTAGTAGCTATGTTTCTACATGTTCTACTTGTCAACTTCATTCATCAATCAAACATAGAGATCCATTGCATCCTACTTATCCACCTTGTATTCACTACAAGTGGGTAGTAGATCTTGTAACTATGCCTAAAGGTATTGACAAAATGCGTTACATTGTACTTGCAAGAGAAGACTTAACTAATCATGTAGAGGGACGTGCACTACGATCTAAGACCACTTACAATGTTTGCAAATTCTTGATTGAAGATGTCATAAGTCGCTTTGGGTACATAGAGAAAGTAGTTGCCGATCGTGGAGAGTTAAATGCGAGAGAAGCTAAAGAGTTCTTTGAGCGTCACGGTATTCGTTTGTCTCTCACTATTGCATATAACCCAGAGGCCAATGGTAAAATAGAGAGAGGGCATCCACCTATTGTGAAAGCCATATCTAAAGCATGTAACAGTGAGATCAAACAATGGCCTAAATTCTTGCCTTTTGCACTTTGGGCAGATAGAATGACATGCACACGTACTACTGGATATATGCCTGCTGAACTCATGTATTGTCAAAAACCATTGTTTCCAATTCAGTCTCATATTTTTGCATGGTCAAATTTGCCTTGGTCTGAAAAGATGTCTACTGATGATTTTTTGAGTTTGCGTATTAAACAGTTAGAACAAGGTAAATCAAGACTTGATGATGCTGTTGAAAAATTAAGAGAATCTAGAATGAAGAACAAGCATTATTTTGATAAAACTCATCGATTGCGTCCTAAGCCAATTGAAGTAGGAGATTGGGTGCTCATTTATGATAGTACATTTGACTCTCAATATGATTCACGCAAAAAGCTCACTCAACAGTGGTTTGGGCCATACATTGTATCAAAAGTTAACAACAATGGTACGTATGCTCTTTGTGAATTAAATGGTGTTGCACTAAAAACTTTGATTGCAGATAAAAGGATAAAGCTATTCAAGAAACGTGATAATGACGAGTACATTTTGGATGAGGACATTGAAGAAGATGACAACAATGAGGCCGATTCATAAATAGGAGTATCCATGTTATAAAAAAAAAAAAATAATAAATAAAAATAAAAAACATATAAAAACATCATTAATTTTTCCATGCTTCTTTCATGCATGGTTTTTTTCAATCTTTGCATTGCATTGCATATCCACATCACTTGAGTCAAAAAAAAGGCAAATGATGATTTCTCTACTTGTGTAAAATTGTATCTTTAGTAACTTATCTACTAAGAAATTGGTTATAATCTAGGATTGTGGAAAGATAGGGCATGTAGATTTGGAGGCTTATTTCGGTGACATGACTTTCATATATAAACATGCATATGTATCCTGTATCGAAAGCATAATTGTTGAAATCCTAGCTCCTTCTATTGCATGTTTCTACATCCTTAGTCCATCTCACAGCACTTGTATCGAAGTTTAAACGACTGTTCTCCGTCATCAAAAATAGTTGTACCTTGTATCGGGGTTTAATTTCTCCCCGTCATAAAAAAAAAAAAGTTGCT
The DNA here is from genome assembly GCA_020310875.1 of Ceratopteris richardii. Lineage (NCBI taxonomy): Eukaryota > Viridiplantae > Streptophyta > Polypodiopsida > Polypodiales > Pteridaceae > Ceratopteris > Ceratopteris richardii. The sequence goes on along the minus strand of CM035420.1, from coordinate 49,295,768 downwards.
ACATGTTACCAAGAAGTTTACACTTTCTTCCACCCCAAAAAAGTGATCGTAACCAGAAAGTTGTCGAATCATCATCATCATCAAAAAAAAAAAAAGAGCAAGCCAAAGGAGGATAAAGAGGCATAGTAGAATAAATCACGGGCTATATAGGCAGATTTATGCATTAGTGGAGTTTAGTTAGATTTCCTTGCATGTTATTAGAGAAAGAGCATACTCATATTTATGTAGGAAAGGAGTTGATCTAAAATAAGCTAAAGATGAAAGATGTCTCTTGAAAATCCTAAATCTTTTTTTATAATCATATTTAAGGTAGATTGCTTTATGAAAAAGGTACAAAATTTTCTTCAAGATGAAAGGAACTAATGCTTAAAACGACTCAATACATCCACTTCCACTTCATATTGATGCTTGTTTTTTTTCTTTCTTGTTGCCAATGTTGCTTGTTCATTTGCAGATATGTTACCTATTTGTTCATGCATATTCATATTGCCTATTTCAATTCTTTCTTTCATGCAAATTTTGCTTCATGTCACGTTACCTACTGATTCATGCATATAATCAATTTTCCTTCCATGTTTCTTATGTTGCCTATAAAAGAATTTGATGCCTGGAACATTTTGTTTTTCACAGATGCTAGAGTGGCGCTTCCGGAGGAATCGCAGGTTTAGTGGGGGAGAATGTCATCGAGATTTTCTCTCCTCTCTCACTTGTGAAGGCCTACAAAAAACATATTTGGTGAAGGTAGTCGGAATTCCCCGAGAAGTCCAAGATGCATCAATGATGTCAAAGGAAGCTCACATACAAAGTTTCAAAGAAATCAAGAAAGTCCATGGTAGGGGTCAAAGCTAGTCAAAGCTGGTCAAATGGCAAAAATTTCATTATCACCAAATTAGATGAAAATTCATATACTTGTAAAGATTGTCAAAGGCAGTCTATAGCCCCAATTTCAACAGAAAATGGATTTTGTACCACATTGATATGCTATGTTCATTTTGTAAAAATGTAATTTTTCTAGTTTGACCCTACAAGTTCTTGTATAGAAAATTATGTTAGCCATATGGTTTGGCATGTATAAAGATCATATATGGCAATATATTTGTACAAATTTTCAAGGCTATCAGAGCTTCCTAGACACCTTAATGCCACCTTGCAAGCTTCCAAATGTAGTCAAACTTGTACAAGGGAGATTCAGATGGGAGTTTTTCTGCATATTCCTAAAGGAGATCTTTGGAAACATAGTCCTACAAAGTTTCATCTTCATCAAAGCCTATTTGGAGGGTCAAAGAGTACAAAGTCTAGTTTTCAAGGTCACTGCAATTTTCTAGAATAAGAAAATTGAAGGCTTGAAGGGCTACCACATGTCAAAATATGATTGAGCCATGTTGTACGATCAAGATGAGCTCATATTCAAGGGTGGAGATGCACTTATGCTTAAAGCAAGGAGGATCCACGAGTTTTTCCATAAAAGAAGACTTTTTTTACAATCAAAGATCAATAATGCAGTGTTTCTCCAAAAATAGTGGCTTATCTTATCCAAATTGATGTCAGCACTGATCCGACGGTCCAGATTATCCCCAGATCCAATGGTGGAGAATGAGGGCGCCTAAATTTCACTCCTTTACACTAGATTTGATAGAAAGAACAATTCCAAGCCATTGATTTGATTAATCAAATGGTTGTAATCAAAAGTAGTGATCCTAGAGTTGAGAGTTGATTTCTCTAGATCCAAGGGCCGAAATTCATTCAAAAAACTATATTAACCCCCCTCCAAACTCCTAGAGCATCATTGTTAGGAATCCATAGGGCTCATGCTAGCTTACGGTTTCGTTGAGACGATCACCCTCGGTTGAGCGAGTGAGGATCCAAGGTGAGCTAGTATGAGTATAGTACCTAGTTTCAAATTTAAGTTAGAACTCCAATCTAGGATAGGCTCTTGAAACCAGCATCTCTATCTAGACTCATCCTCGGTGGAGCGTCTGAGTGAGTTACAGCTGATTTTAATGAGTCTTAGACTTCTTTAGTTAGACGTTACGAGCCTAGACATATATAGGGTCACTAGAGTGGAACTCACCTTCTTACGTGTGACATTCGGTTGAACTCTCATGGTTTGAGGGTCGGAACCACCTTTGATTAGTAGACTGCCTAGCTTGACGTACCACGACGATCTTATACATGTATCTTAATTCCAATCCTTTTAATTCATGTCACTTGTCACTTGTCTCTTGTCTCCTCTCTCAGTCTCTTAAGTATTTTTACATGTCTTCTATTTCTTCTATGTGTGAGAAGGCTCCGTAGTATTGCGTTGAACCAGTGAGGATGTTTCTTTGAGTTTGTGAGTAAACTCTATTATCATAATTCACTTGCATGCATATAATCCATACATACCCATACATATTGATTAGTTTCTGAAAGTGTATAAGAAGCTCCAATATTGGACCATTCTTCCTTTCGAAACTGGTTTATGTGTAAGGATTCCATCTATTCACGTCATGCATACATATCATCCAAAGAAGACTATGCATATGAATTAGAATTAGGAGGTGTTTAAGAAGCTCCTTCAATGGACCATTCTTCCTTCCAAATTTGATTCGTGTGTATGGTTCTCTTTCATTCTTATAATTCATGTTCATAAATCTAACTTGCACTCCTACTTTCCCATTCCCATAATCATTTCAACATCTCTCTCTTCTCCATACTCAACATTAATTTCACTTTCATGTCCTTAAACCATCCAACATTCATTAGCTTCATACACCCTGTGTGTGCCAGGACCGGACCCTATCCACCCGGATTGCGATCACCTCCACACTGGTATTGGAACGGAACTCGGTGATAGTCGGGTGCCTTCCCATAGTGGTTCGATGTTTGATGATAGTGCCAAATTCAGGGGTGCTCCGATACAAGCACAATCAATTGATCAAGTTAGTGAGGATACCAACAGGCCTATTGGAACTATGTGTTCAAGATGAACCTATAAACTTATTGAGTAATAAGAAAGTTTCTGTCTCCGATTACCTGTCAAAAGAGTGGGATCCAACAGGCATATTAAGACTTAAATTCCTGGATATCTCTCTTAATTGCAAACCGGTAGAACCAGTAAATAACAATGATCCAAAGTAGCTATAGGAATCAGTAGACAACTATGGAGCATATCAACCTAAAGCATCATTGTACACTCATGAATTCAAGCAACTAGTAGATCTCAATCCAAAAGTCATGGCAAAAAATGAGAATAAGTAGCAGCAACAACAATAGGGTGGTCAACAAATGCAATCCACTTCGGCGGTTACATATGCTAAATTTGATGGTTTCCCTGGCAATGACTCAAATATACATGTGCACATGTTTGAAATTAATTATGCATTATTAAACAACCTGGAGGACCTTGCATACAAGGCCATAGTGTTTCAATCAATAGTAGTGAATGAAGCAACATGCTTGTTGATTGAGCATGACATAAACCATTTCAGGCACTATGATGATGTCAAGAATGCCTTCTTACAATGATTGAGACTAAAGAAAAATGTGATAGAGATATTTGATTATGTACAAAATAATCGACAAATTAAAATAAGTATATGGATCCATTAAGGACTGTGTTAACTTACTCGCCGAGTTGGGTGTCTACGTTTCTTCATCCTTCTCTTGCAAATAGCTATTAGTGTCTTTAGACAACAACTCTTGCTTGTGCACCATGGTATCCTTTCTTCTCAATCTCTTTCTCATATCTACAATATCAGTAAGCTAGAATATTGAGGCTAAGCTAATCGTTTTACTTTTTGGCATCAAAACACATGCTTCAGATAGACCAATCGACTCCAAACATACGGGTGTGATAGCAAGTGTTCGTACAATGAAAATATTAGCATACTTTACTCGACCCCTCCTTGATGTAAAGAGTCAGAAGGAAAAATCGCATAATAATTTAAACTTGGCCCAATCCTCAAGGCTATTACTTAAAATGCTTGTTCACCCTTCATATTTTGCTAAACAAATCCCTGTGTATTAAATCCGATTGAGGATATTCTGATGCACCAACATCTTCCTATTCTTCTAGAGCAACATAAAATGCGATGAAGCAAAATCTGACGGATGAAATAAACCATTGTATTCTCAACAAAGCACTTAACGTAATCTTGGACCAAAAACTATCAAGAAAACATGCCACCACTAAAAAGAATGCAAATAAATAGGCCTTCTTACTTTCGTGATCACTAATGTTGCTTTTTTTATTATCAAAATTAAGCATCACTTGCACCAAATTAGCTTACAACCAATCCATATGTGGAGGTTTCCCTTGAAATTCCTTGAGATGAAATGCATTAATAGGTTTCTCTATCCTTCTACCAAATACATGTGCTACCAGAAAAGTCCCTTGTCCTAAATCCTGCACAATTTGATATGGACTCTTATATCTCAAAGTGAGCTTTCCTAGATGTGGTCCTAACTTAGAATTATACACCATGATCCAATCTCCAACCTAAAATATCATAAATTTCACATTCATGTTAACCCAAGCTTGTCTCCTTCTTTGGATCACCTCCATTATATATGCACTAACTAAGCGGACCTCCTCCAATTGTAGAAGATACTTACTCCAATGCTTGATTGATAACTGTGGAGACATCTTTTCTGTTGTTACGGGCTCGGAACCATGAAATCCATTCGAAGCTATTTGGAATGACCACAATGCTTAATCTAGCAACAAATACCAATTTCTTTGATTGTCGTGAACTATTTTTTTAAGAATCCTTAGTAAAGTTTTATTCGTGCTTTCTGCTTACCATTTGCCTATGGATGATCAGTTCTAGATTTTTTGTCCATAATCATATGTGTTCTTGCTAATTTGGAAATGAATTCATTGAGAAAATGAGCTCCTCTATCACTCACCAATTCTACCGGACAACCAAATCTGGTCATAATGTTGTGGTAGAGAAACTTTGCTACACTAGCTACTCTGTTATCTTTAAGTGCTACTACTTCCACCCACTTTGTGCAATAGTCCATTGCAAATAGAGTATACCTATTTCCACACTGAGTAATTGGCTTGATGTGACCAACAAAATCCATCCCCCATTTTTGAAATGGATCTAATGAAAAAAGTGGATGATTTGACATTCCATCTGAATTACTTGATTTACTTTTTTTTATAAGTGACACACCTTTTAGCAAATTCATGACCATTCTTTAATATTGTAGGACACCATAACCCAACTTGATCTTGAAAAATCTTTTTTCCTTAGGATCAATTATTGAGCATCCATGCTTCTTTAATCAGTTGATTAGAGCTTCCTCTTTACTTTGCTTCCCTTTTTGTTTGTGATGTCTGTATACCACAACATCTTCATCCTCACTCTCCGCTTCCAAATCAGTCACACCTTTCTCTAATTCCAATTCTGACTTGGATTCACTGTCGGAACTCGAATCACTATGCTTCTTCTTTGATCTACCAAATAGTTTTTCCACCCTTGCAGCTAACACTAATACATTAAATCCATTACCTATGTCAATACTAGCTACTACATGCCTAATGCTCATCCTTAATCCTTTTAGGAAATAACGTCCCAACATCCCATCAGTAGGTCTCTCATTGCCTTGTAGCGATTCTATCAAAATTCTAGACATTTGAGCATAATGTTCAACTAGCATGTTATTCTCTCTAATTACTCCTAACTTCCTCAAAACATTCGAGGGAGGATTTTCTTTTCTAAATATTTGTAAAAATGCTATTTCTAATGCATTATATGTATCAAAATAATCAATACCATATTGATTAAACTAGCTGAGTGCTCTTCCTTCTAATGTGGCTACAAATTGCTATAATTTGACTCCATCATCATATATTGTTGGATATCCATTTGTTATCCAATTTATTTCAAATTGTGCAACGTGGTAGTCTACATCTTCCTTTGATCCTCCTCTAAAGTGTGCTACTTTTACTTTAGGATTAGGAGGTGGTTATGCCATAGCCAATGGCTGAGGTGTACGCCTAGTTCTTTGCCTAGTCATCCCTCCAAGTAGGTCAAATTGGAGTTGTCTTCTAACTCTTGTAGCTACTTCTCTCAGGATCAATGCTCCTCGTATTTCATCCACTAGTCTTCCTTCTATTGAGCTTGTTCCTCCTTCCTCCTCTTCAGATTCAAAATTGGAATCTTCTTATGCTTCATACCAGTCTATGGTTAGGAAAATAAATCCATGTTACCCACTTTTACTTGTGCTCATGTGTAATATACTCTACAAACTCTTCACCTTCTTCTCAACGTGCGTTTCTTTCTTCTTGAGCAAGTTTTAGTAGGATCGCCAATTGCGTTGGGGTTCCAAAACACATAACTACTCACTTCATCACAAACTCTAAGGAAGTTATTCTCAACATTAATTGTTACTCGCACAAAAGAGAATACTCACAAATAGTACTTCAGATTCACCATTTTCTTGCTACGTCAACACAATGGCATATTGAATGTCCTCATATGGACATAAATTCATTACATGTAGAAAAAGTTAGGCAAAAATACTTCATGAATGTTCTTTGAATACTAGACACTACAAGATAGAAGAGATCATGTTCTCCAAAATGGCAATATTGGAACAACACTAAATGGATTCAATCTTTGCAATACAATTTATGATTCTCTATCCTTCTCAGAGATACATGTCTCTCTCAGATGCAATCCCCCCTTAAAACAATAATACAATGAACTATATTCCCATGACATCAGCATAACTAGATTATAACTACCCATTAAAACTCCGATTCACCAAAATTTGGATACAAAAATATTCCGATTGAGTAACATATGATTTAGTAAAGACTCAAAAATCTGATTAACTAGTTTTCTTCAAAATTCTCTACCCTCAACATCCTTCATGCAGGTCATATTGATTTGATATATGTGCCTACACAAGATGAGGTGGCGTACATATTCACCAAAGCTCTTCCATTGGAAAATTTTGAAGCTTTTGGCAAAGGTTTAGGATTTTTATGTTGTGGGGGCTAATTTGTCACTCCCTTTATGTTTTCACATCATTCACTCCATGGGGGTTTCTTAGACTTATGTGTTCCTTGAGCAGCTTTGATATGAACCTTTTCCTTATACATGGGCACTTTTTACTCTAGTGTTGGCTATAAGTTTTTCCCCCATGTTACCACATACATGATTCACGCATATGTCTTGGTACTTTGTATTTAGGTATATTATTCCACTCTTACTTCAGTTCTAATCATCATTAGTAGAAAGAGCTAGTCTAGCCATCCATCTTCTCTGTGTATCATCTCTGCTAGATTTACATCATTTTTTGAGTTGCTTTTGCTTGGTGTTTCTACCTACAAAGTTAACATACTCAATCATTTCAATTGATTTATGTTTACACTTACTAAATCATTATTTGGTACTTTGATTTGGTTTCTGGGATTGGCTTCAAAACATGACCACACAGTGTCTTTGGTTTTCTTACATATGCATTGGTGCCTAAACAACAATATAGACTGTTAAATGATAAAGTAGTGGAATTGTTTTTTGTTCAATATAGGTTTGAAGGCAAAGACTATTGTTTGCATCATCAAAATACTAAACACATTTTCATTACCCAGGATGTTTCTTTTGTGGAAGATGCAATTCAGCCATTGCTTTCATGCACAAAGGAGACGTCACTTATCTAAGGATGTGTGTTACACTTTTCTTCCTCTTTTTACATGTGAAGAATCAAGTGTTGGTCTAAATGAGGAAATTTTTCAGCCTTTACGGGTTTCACATGATTATCTAGATGCTTCTATTTTTTATGGAGATTTACATGGTGCACTTGTTGATGAGAGGGCTGCCTTAAAAAAGGCTAAAGCTATGCCAAGTGTTTTGGTGCAAACTTTGAGAGATAACAAATTAGATGCAACTTTGTGGTTTCACACCAATTCACACTCTCGTAGTTGTTTCTTTGCACAAATTGTCTATGCAATGTCCACCTCTAAAATTTGTGATGATAACGAGCCCATTTTTTTTTTATGAAGCACCAAATTCAAAAAATTGGATGGCTACTATGCAATGAGAATATGATGCGATTATTGACCATGGTACTTTGACTTTATGTGGTTTGGCTCGAGGAAAAAAGCTCATTCGCACTAAAGGGGTACACAAATGAAAATGTAAGCTTGATGGAACAATTGATAGGTATAAGGCAAGGCTTTTGGAAAAATCTTAGGCACAAGAGAGAGGCATTAATTTTGATGAGACCTTTTGACCCTTATGTTCAATGTCCATTGTTCATAGCACTTGTGCAGTTGGAGTTGATCACGGTTGGAATGTACATTAGTTGGACATTAATACTGCAGTTTTGAAATGGAGACTTACATGAAGAGGTGTATGTACTTCTAACCCATGAATTTTTGCATAATGGGGATGAAAACAGAGTGTGCCAGTTGAAAAAGGAATTATCTATTTTAGAGAAAGAACCATGTTCTTGGTATGAAACGATACATGTGTACTTGCTTGCACATGGCTTTGAGAAGAGTCCAATTGAGAGCATCTTATATATTGAGCGTGCAGAAGATGTACTTTTGATTATTTTTGTATATGTTGATGACACATTGCTCACTATTCCTTATGAGAAGCATAATACTCATTTGAGTCTAATTTGCATGCCTCTTTTGAGATCTTAGATTTGGGGCACTCGCAACATTATTTGGGCATTCATTTTATGTAGGTTGATGGGGTAATGGTTGTATGAAAAACAAAACATGATAAGACATTATTGCAATGTTTTGGCCTTGAAGATTGCAAACCTATTGCTGATCCCATGGAAATAGGATGATAAGTGAGTATTCATGATGTTAGGAATGCATTTGATCTAGTTATATATCAGTAGCATGTTGGATGTTTGATTCAATTATGCATAATTTAGCTTAATATTTAGTTTGATGTCTCTTAGCTATGCAAGTTTATGCATTTCCCACATGTCAAGCATTGATAGGTGATTAATCGTTTTTTTGTCCATTAGTGGTCTTTGCTTCAAGCTTTGTCGCGCAAGCATATCTTGGTTGATCAAGAAGTAGCCTATTGTGGCCATTTCTAGTTGTGAGGTTGAGTATCAGGTAGCTTTCACAACAATGTTTGAGTATGTGTGGCTGAGACTCCTTTAGGCTAATTTAGGTGTTGATCAATCTTCTACCACCACCATCTTCCATGATAGTCAGAGTGCTTGGAGATTGCAAGGAACCCTCTATTCAATGCATGCAAAAAGTAGAGTTGCATTATCATTATGTTAGGGAGAGATTCTTTGTTGGAGATATCAGTTTGGCTTATGTGCCTAAATAGTATAATGTTGCAAAACTTTTCACAAAGGCTCTGTCTAGGGAGAATTTTGAAGCTTTTCGCAAAGCTTTTGCCTTACGTCATTTTGTGGATTGATTTCTTTTCACATAATTTAGCACTTCCTTTATACATGAGTGCCAACTCCGTTTTCACGTCATCACTCCCAAGGGGGATTTGTTGATATATTTTGGTAATGATGTGTTTGAACACACTTAGGATCATCAAGGAAATTTTTCACCTCTTTACGATGTCTTTTCCCCTAGCTTGTATACATGGCTATAACCCCAATGGGTCACTTATTTGTGTACATTCAATTGGTTATACATTCTGGATGGTGTTGTGATCCAATTATCTTCATCTTCTTTATGATGTTGTTGTGCTTTCATGGACCTCAAACTCCAACCTCATTATGAAATCATGGCCTCGAAAATCTATTTAAGTACTATTTAAATATCCTAGCTAGAAATCTTAGATATTGACATGATCATATGGGTCGATTCATTCATCATAATGATTATTCATAGTTTTAAAAACCTAAGATGGTCTAAACTTATTGTATCATCCTTGAAATCTTTCTCTTCTCTCTCCCTCCTTATCTTTGATTTCCATTCACTCTAGTGGATGAGATATTTGCATGCAAAGATTTATTTCTCATATTTTCCACTGTGAAAATGAAATGTGTAATGTTTTAAAGTCAACATCAATCAAAACATCTTGACCTTTATACCTTAATAGGCACAAGTACCCTCCATGCCTCATGTGTAGGCACATTAGAAAAAACGAACTTCGTCCACTTGGTGGCTTTCTCATTGATAACGTTTTTCAAGTTCTTTCTATTCCACATTGCAAAGGACACAGAATGTAATAGCTTGATTGAGTTGTTTTTAATGCTTAATTTATTTACATGCACCAGCCTTAGTGCATTGTGTGTTTCTCAAGCTTTATGATAAGTTACAATTTAAAAGAATTGATGGAATCAAATGGAAAGAGAGAAGAAAAAGAATTCACACATCAAAGAATTGATTTGCATTTAATTCCATAATCTAACCTATGAATTAACATAAAAAATAACAAGAAGAATTTGAACTAAAGAACCACATATCCAAAACAAAACTGTAATCTATTTGTACAACTATGGTTACAAGTTAAAGAAAATTATAAAGTTTATTTACAAAAAATAGACAATCTTTTAGAAAAAAATACATTCAAAATGTAGGGGGAACATTTTGTGCAATCCATCTGAAGAGAAAAATGGGAAATTCATGGGGTCAAACATAACCAAATATTTAGATGCTTTTGAAGAGCAAGCCCAAATCCATGGGCTCTTGGAGGATATTTAGATCCTATATTTTGAGGGAGTATTGTCTAAATATATTTTTGACAAGATCTAGATGCATGCAAGCTTGGAATGGGATATGTTTAGAAAGTAAATGCACGAATCATTTTACCTAAAGATTTAGTGAAGAGAGTGTAGATTGGTTCCTAAAGTGGATAAATTTTCCTAAGCCCGACGTGTCTATTACCCATTTGGATATTGAATTCATGAGAAGTTATGATCAACATTGAGGATAGCATTTCTTTCAACCCAAATATAGTGATAAATGTTTTGGAAATTTTTAATCCTAATGATAGAGTAGACTTTTAGATATGTTTAGAGTATCCAAAAAAATTTTATGGGTTCACCAACAATTAGCAAAGAATGAGATTATTTATGGAGGTTACTCATATGAAGCAACAGAAATCCTTTAGGAATAGCATTCATCATGTTGAGGTAGGGATTCTCAAGTGAGGGAACCTAATGTGGCCACATCTTCCAACATAGCTTGTACATCGAGGACCCCAACTGAACTAGAGCTTGAGATATTAAGTAAACACGTGAAAAATATAATGACTTAACAAGCATATCTATCAAAAGAAATGGCTACTCTACATAATAAGGTTTATGGATTGAGTGTTCAAGAGCCTCATGTACTTCAACCTATTTTAATGCACACATCTCCTCAACCTTTGATGATGTTGTAAGTGCCATCTCCTAATCAATCAGTCTTCCAAAGGAATATGACACAAAACAAGAGGAGAAACACTCAAGGTGAATAGTGCATTTGATATGACTCATTAGAGTACTTTCCATATGCATGGGAGGTAAAGGGAGCAAAGGAGAAAATACTTAGGTATCAAAATTGATAAAAATCTATGTAACTTTAGATCAAAACTTTAGCTATAAATTAGCATAAAGGCGTTATCAGTAAACTTTATGAAAATTTCTTGACTTTGAATCTTTGCTTTTCTTTTGTGAATCTTGGACCTCTAGATTCTAATGTGCTAGAATCTGAGTAGTACAATGCAAAACACAATTACTCCATTCAAGCTTTAGTAGAAGCATGAGATGTAGTCATGCAAAAGATTGTGTGGAAGTCTCTTGTCAATCAATTCGTAATGTATTCACACATAACAAACATTGAAAAGAAAATAAGAAGATATGAGATGCAAGCAGAAGTCGAGACTAGTGATGAGTTTCTAGAAAACAAACAAAAGATGATAGAAAGAGAGTGCATTTTGATGAAGCTCTAATTGTTAAAGCAATGTGCATCCAAAGGAGGGGAAAGTCATCAAAATGATTTGTAATGCAAGAATCGGTATTGGTCCAGTCATTGTGATTCTTGTATTAAATACCATTGTAGAAACAAAAACACTTGGATCAAATTGCATCACCTCTGGACATATGCACATCAAGGAGGAGGAGTATTATACTACTTTTACTTAATTAAATAACATTATGCAACGATGGTTGGATAGTCCATATAAGAGATCTTAGAGCAAGAGTTACATGTTTCGCAAACATAGTTTTTACGATTTGTGGGCTTACTTTAGTTCTAGCTACGATCTTAGTTCCAATGATCCTAAGAAGATCATCAATAGGCATCTCCACCATATACATTCCACTATGGCTATGAAAATTTCCCTCTATTCAACTTCATATCTTTTTGTCATAATTGTAGGTTGCTTCTTACTCAACCAAGATATGCATGAGTCTCCAAGGAAAAAGCAGTTATCACTAGTGGACATGTGAGTATCAAAATGTTTGGTGCAATTAAAACCAAGCCCACATACTTGGTAACTTAGCACATCTCCTATGGAATCCCATGTGATCAATCCCTTGTAAAGATCATTCAATTACCTTTGTAAAAGCGTCTTACATCCACGTGGAGTTAGGAAGCTCTAAATCATCACTCATTTGGTTGTTGAGCAATGAGAGAATATATCCTATACTTTAGAATTCACTTTTAGGTAGACAACTTTGAATTTGAATTCAAACTTTGGCTCCAAGCACAACTATAAGAAGATGATCAAATGACCCCTGTGTAATCTCAATCCCATGAGATCATTTTGAGGGATATTCATTTTGAAGTGAGAGCTTATCTCATAGCTCATTCACCTCTCACACATTGAGCAATGTATGATTGCCAATGACATTGTATTTGTATATGATGTAATACACATATTATCATTACATTCTAATTTCACTTCTCTATTATAACTTCATTATAATGGTGATCTTCTCAGAGGTTGTTCTGAGTGCATGGTTAATAATCTCATGTTTTAAAGCATAGTAGATTCAACATACTCTCTATTACATGAATACAAAATTTCATAAGCATAGCTTCTTTGGATCGTGATATACTATCACATCTTTTCCCTCTAGTCTGATGACTATCTCACCCAGAAAATGCCGGGATGATTTTGTGATTTGATAAACATCTTTCTCTGTGTGTAGTCCATCATTTTATATGAAATCACTCATGATTGGCAGCTTACTAAGTTAATTAGAGTTTCCCAAAACATTTAACATGTGCTCAAAGAATTGTTCAAAACATTGAACATGTGTAAGAACAAAAATAACAAGCTTCTTGATCTTGGATCAACTCCTACTTATGTGTTTTGATCCATTGATCAGTGGATCATGTTCCAAGGAACATATATGATTATGTATGATCATTATGTAGCTAAAGAGGCCCACTACACTCTCCAACAATCATTTTTGGTAGGTGTCAAGTAGGAGTAAGCAACACCACCTCATCACTAAAGACCATCCACCATCTCCTCCAATAGTGGTATCAAAGCAACAACAAGCAAGATGGGAGGTGGATTTCCATTCTTCATTGAAAAATTTGCCGAAACAACTACTCAGCATGGTCACTATGTTGAGATATCAAGCTCAACATGTGATGATCCAGGATGACACGTACGAGATTTTCGTTTCTCTGACATGTATAGTGGTCATGCCAGTATATGTCAGGGATACTTCATTGAGCTTTATTAGACTATCTACCGAGAGTGATGGCACATTTGTTTCTTGCCAGCCCACTCATTCGCAGACATTAGGTTTTTCCTTATGTATTGGTCTTTATATATTGCACTTGTTGTATTCTTGTTTTTAGATCATTCTTGTACATTCCTTTTTATGTAATAGAAGAAGAAGAAGAAGATCATTCTTCCTTGCCTCAATCTGTGTGTGTGCTTCTCCTTGAGAGTGAGAGTGTGTGTGTGAGCTCTCTTCCTTATCTCCTTTCTCGTGACATGGTATCAGAGCGAGCGTGGTTGTAGAGAGCTCGTGGAGAAGGCGACGGTGAAGACTACGCGGCAAGGCGTGGAGAAAACGCGATTTCACAAACGGCCTCTGTTTGCTACAAAAATCGCCGTGAAGGTAGAAGACCTCAAAATATTTTCAAGAGTTATCCCTTTAGGATCACTTGTTTTTGTCAGATCGAAGTTTCGGAGCCATCTCGACCTCTGTTTCGAGCCCGCAAGGTGAGGCCCATAGAAAAACCAGGCGAGTTTCAGAAACTGTAGCTTGCGTTGTGTTTGGCAACACTCATATATTCCAGATCGAGAATTTCAAGCGATTCCGTGTACTGTTGATACACGAAAACTGTGTTTTTCTGAGATCGAACTGTCACGTCATAGTGCGATAGTGTTCAAGCAGAAGTGCTACTTGTAGTGTGTTGCGGTGTTGTGAATTGTTGCAGAAATGGCAAACATGGATGGAATGAATTAGCTTATGAGCGATAAGCTGGACAAGAACAACTTCCATGCTTGGAGATTCAGAATGACGAATTTCTTGATGGGAAAAGGTTACTGGAAGTACATCGAAGGAGAGAATGAAAATGCTCTGCAGTTACCAGAAAGGAATCGGACTGCAGAACAGTTAAGAGCATATGAGGAATGGAATCAAGGAGCACGAAAGGTAATGTATTGGCTATCTGTTGGCATACAGGATAGCATGATTGGACACATACCGGATACCAAGACTCCAAAAGAGGCTTGGAACAGTTTGGTCACTTTGTACGAGACCAATACAAAGGCACGGAAATTGCAACTCAAGAACGAGCTGCATACATTGGAGAAAAAGAGCATGTCGGTAAGTGACTACACTCTAAAAATCAAAAGCATATGTGAGTCACTTGCATCTATTGGCGTGAATGTAGATGATGATGATGATAAGGTGGAAGTGTGCCTTCGTGGTTTAAGAGCTGCATATAAGTAGTTCAGAACTTCTATACAGACCAGGGAAAATATTCTGTATTTGGCTCATCTGGTATCTATGCTGACCATTGAAGAAAAGAAACTTGGTGAGGATTCAAACTCCCAAGGAAAGCCCAGTTCTGAGCAGGTATTCTACTCTGGCAGAGGAAGAGGCAGAGGTAGATGTTTTGGAAGTGGAAGAGGAAACAATAACCAAGACCACGGTCAACAACAGAATCATGCAGGAGGAAGAGGACAGTTTCAAGGCAGGGGGAGTCAAAGAGGTCATAGAAATTTCCAAAGAAATGATTCAGGTAATGATAGTAAAGGATGTTGGAATTGTGGTAAACCTGGACACTTTGAACGTGATTGCAGGTTAAAGAATCAAAATAACAGAAGGCAGTAAAACAACTATGCATCCACAAGTGCAGATGATTCTGAGAAGCTGTTTATGGTTCAACATCACATGATGAATACAATGTCTGTTGGTGTTTCAAAATCGAATGATAATGTCTCGTATGTTGATTCAGGTGCTTCAAATCACATGACCAGTCATGCAGAATGGTTTAGTAGTTTGTAGAAAATGCGAGTTCCTGGATATGTTGAAACAAGTGATGACACATCACATCCTATTGAGCATACAGGAAACATAGCATTGTCTATGGAGAACGGAAAGGTAAAGCATCTTGCTGATGTGCTGCATGTTCCAAATATAACAAAGAATCTGGTTTCTGTTGGACAAATGGTTGACGAGGGATTACAAGTCAGGTTCAATGTTGATGGATTGTATGTAGAAGAGTACAAGCAAGATGGACGATTGGTTGCCAAAGGAAACAAAGTGGGTAGGATGTTCACCTTAAATGTGAAGATTCCTGAAATGAATGCATCCATGTTTGAAAAGGGTGCAGGAGTTATTGCAGATATAGAGATATGACACAAACAGATTGGACATGCAAACTTGCAAAGGTTGAAACTGATGCAGTCAAAGGAGATTGTCCATGGAGTACCAAATTTCAAAGTTGCAGAAATGCAAAAGGTATGTCCAGCATGTCAATTTGGTAAACAGTCAAGAGCATCATTTCCACATGACAAGCATGTTAGTGAGAATGTACTAGAAGTAGTACATGTTGGAGCAGAACAATCATCAATAGTGATTATATGAAGATCAAAGTGAGAAGATATGTGGAAGAATGAAGATTACTTTCAGAGGAAGAAAATAGAATCAGAAAGGTTTCTTTTGTATATTACTCTTGTAAATAGTTCAATGTATTTTGAAAAAGATGATGAGTTAGACTCGTATATATATCTACAGATACGTATTCATAGTAAGAGAGAGTGATATAGATCAGATAGAGAAGAATAGGTGAAGAGGTGATGAACATTGTATGTATCATCAACCATATGTATGAAAAGTAATGAAGAAGAAAATGTTGTAGAATTCTGCGCGTCGATCTTCTCTCCCATTCTCCTTCTGTGCTTAATCTTTTGAAGAATCCTTTTGCACGTATCTAAGTCCATAGCTAATCTATCTATGGCTAGAATTTGAGAGATTAATTTCAATCAGGCAGTGAGAATTTTGTTTAGGAACATTCACATGTGAAGATGTTCTGAGAGTCGAAAAATCTGGCGCACATTTCATCTTCAAAGAAATGGTCAGTGCCTAGTCCACAGTGTAAAGTTTTACACAAGTCAGGGCTCAAAATCTAAGTTGGAAGGTAAGCTATCTATGGCTAGAAGATCTTGATCAAACGGGTTCAGAGTTGGGAGAACCAGTGCTAAGAAGTTGCAGGTGTCAAAGTCGGCATTGCAGAGAAGCACTTTCAGACATAGGTAAAGTGTTTCACACATTTCTCAGTGTGTACTTAATCTTTTTAAGAGATTTAACTTGGAAAAGTTGCGCAACCTTAAGGCGAAGTGTTGTGCAAAGTTTTATCAAAAACTTTACAGGATTGATTAGTCAATGAGTGACTAATCTGCAGCAGACTTTTCTGAAGAAACTGAATTTTTCAGAATAATCAATTTCCTGATAATTTGGTGAAGATTCTCTAAATTAGGTGGAGTCTAAAGTTGATCTTGATATAGAGGTGATCTAAATTCAAGGTCAATTTGTTCTTTTGGAGATTAACACTCTCCATCAGTGGTATCAGAGCAGGTTGTGTCAAAATTGAGAAGAAGAAGACTCCGACTATTGCAGAAGTACAAATCTTTACATTTTGAAGGTGCAGAAGGGTAAAGGTTGAAGAAAGATTGAAGGAAGACATTCAAAGAGCATCAAAAGGATCAGAAGGAGCAACATTAGAAGTAAAGGTACATTTATTATCTGTAAAGGTTAAAGATTTGAAGCTACAGGTGAAGTAAAGATGGGAGATAGTCTCCAAATTGAAAAGTTGGATAGAGAGAACTATCCTGCATGGTCTATGAGGATGGAAGCTCACCTTATGAGCAAAGATCTGATAGGATACATCACAGGAGATGAAGAAAAGCCAGAATTCAGAGATCCTAGTATTCCAACTAGGGAGGAGCTTGCAGATTTGAAGAATTGGATGAAGAAGGATGCTCAAGCAAGAAGCATCATCTACATGGCAGTCAATGACTATTTGCTTCCTCACATTAGAGGACTTGAGAGTGCTTGTGACATTTGGAATGCTTTGGAAGAGCATTTCCAAAATACAACCAAATCAAGGAAGGCTTCACTATGGGCAGAGTTTACTACCTTCAAGAAGAAGGCCTCACAATCAATCTCTGATTATGTGACAAAGATGAAGGACATTGCAGATTCTTTAGGTGCAGTTGATGAAGATATTGAAGAAGACAAATTGGTAAGACAAATACTTACAGGGCTAAGAGGAGATGAGAAGTGGAAGCCTTTCATTTTATCTACAGAACTTTCATTAGATCACTTTACTCCTGATTTGAATCAATTGTTAGGTCATATGCTAACTTTTGAGAATGATGTCAAAGGAGATGTTGATAAGAGTGCAGGTCATGCAATGTATTCTAAAGACAAGAAGAAAGCCAACAAAGGGAAGCAACAATCAAGTGAAGAAGAAGGTACATCAAACCAAGCAAACTTCATAAGAGGAAGAGGAAATGGTAGAAGTAGAGGAAGAGGCAGAAACAACAAAGATAATGCAAGAGCTTGTTGGATATGTGGTAAGACCAATCATCTATCTCATGATTGTTGGCATAATAATCAAAACAATGGTAATTATCAGAACTTTAATCAAAGAGGAAGAGGAGGTAGATTTCAGAGAGGAAATTTCAGAGGTAGAGGTGGTAGGAATTCTTTTGGAAGAGGTGGTGGAAGAAACTTCCAAAGTCAATCCTATAATAACACCTACTACAACTATGCATCAGATCAAAAGGAGGATTCGACTCTCATTATGAATACATGTGAAACCTCACATGAGGACATGAGAGTGTTCTATATTGATTCAGGATGTAGTAATCATTTAAGTGGAAATATTGCTTTGATGACTGACCTAGATCATAATGCAATTAATCATACAGTTCAGACAGGTGATAATACAAAGCATAAGGTAAAGTCAATTGGTTCAGTCAAGGCTAAGGATGGGAGCACTCTTCTGAGTAAGGTACTTTATGTTCCCACAATTCCAAAGAATTTGATCAGTGTAGGTCAAATTGTGGAAAAAGGTTATGAGGTAAGGTTTACCAATGATGGAGTTTATGTGGAAGACCCTAGTCAAGGGTATAAACAAGTTATTGCAGGAAAGAAAGAAGGAAGGCTTTTCACATTGAAGGTACAAGGAAATGTTGGACATGCTATGTTCACATATGGAGAGCAGAAGGTGTCAGAATTGGATCTTTGGCACAAAAGACTTGGACACTTTAATGAAAGAGGTATCAAAGAAATGATTAACAATGGTTCAGTGCTTGGAATGCCTAACATTGCAGGTCAATACATGACATACAGATGTGAGGCATGTCAATTAGGTAAGGCTCATAAGCAATCCTATTCCAAGCATGGATTTATGTATTCAGAAAGACTTGAATTGGTGCATACAGATGTGTGGGGTCCTTCAAAGGACTTTAGTATAAATGGTTCAAGATATTATGTCATATATGTTGATGATGCTACCAGGTGGATCACAATTTATGTGATTAAGGAAAAGTCAGAAGTGTTTAATACATTTAAACACTATCATGCATATGCAGAAAGGATTACAGGTCAAAAATTGAAGAGACTAAGGTCAGATGGAGGGGGAGAGTATTTTTCAAATGAGTTCAATGATTATTTGTGGAATGCAGGTATAAAGAGAGAAGTTACTTGCAGGTACTCTCCTCAACAAAATGGGGTAGCAGAAAGAAGAAATAGGACTCTTGTTGAGTTTGCAAGGTCCATGATGAAAGAGAAGAATTGCCCAAATTATTTGTGGGCTGAGGCTGTTAATACAGCTACATATTTGGTTAATAGATTGCCTTGTAAAGCTTTGCAGGGTATGACACCATATGAAGCTTGGTGGGGTAAGAAACCTACCTTGGATCATTGCAGAATATTTGGATGCTTGGCATATGCATATGTGCCATCTCAATTGAGGCATAAGTTGGAGCCTAAGGCAGAGAAGTATGTATTCATTGGTTATGATGATAAGCAAATGGGATACGGGTTGTGGAGTCCATCCACAAAGCAATTTATTGTATCCAAGGATGTTACATTTGATGAGCAAGGTACTTGGTATGCAGGTAAATATAATATACATGCAGATGATGAAGAAGTAGTGGAACAAAGGAAAGGTAAAGCAAAGATTCAATTACTTGATGAAAGTGAGAGTAATGAAGTGCAGATTGAAGTTGAAGAGAGGCCAAGGTTTGATCCAGAATGTGATGAATCAGAGACCTCAAGAAGTGCAGAAGTTAGGAGATCATCAAGGCACAAATGGCAACCTACAAGGTATAGCTATGACACTTCATTCTTGACTACTAAAGATTATGCTTATTTGGTAAAAGCAGATGAAGACCCTTCTACATATGAAGAGGCCAAAGGGAAGAAGAATTGGGAAGATGCTATGCAAGAGGAGTATGATGCATTGATAGAGAATCAAACATGGGATTTGGTTCCTAAACCTAATAGTCAGAAGATTATTGGATGTAAGTGGGTTTACAAAACAAAGAGATTTGCAGATGGAAGTGTGTCTAGGTACAAAGCTAGACTTGTTGTGAAAGGGTATGCACAGACATATGGAGTGGACTATGATGAGACTTATAGTCCTGTGGCAAAGATGACAACCATCAGGACACTCATTGCAATTGCTGCTTGTAAAGGTTGGAAGTTGTCTCAATTAGATGTTAAAAATGCTTTCTTGAATGGTTACATTTCAGATGAAGTCTACATGGAGCAACCAGATGGGTTCAAAGATCAAGTGAGTCCAAATTATGTATGTAAGCTCAAGAGAGCTTTGTATGGGTTGAAGCAAGCCCCAAGGGCTTGGAATTATAGGCTTGTAAAATTCTTGAATGATCTTGGATTTCAAGCATCAAAGGCAGATAGTAGCTTGCTAGTCAAAGCAAGTGAAAATGGATTCATTTATGTGTGTATTTATGTTGATGACATAATACTTACAGGAACAGATGATAAGGAGATACAAATGATCAAGAAGCAGATGGAGGAAGAGTTCAAAATCAGTGATTTGGGGAACCTATCATTCTTCTTGGGAATGGAGATCTCTTATACTCAACATGGAGTATATGTGACCCAAGAAAGGTATCTTAAAAATTTGCTAACCAAATTTAAAATGGAAGATTGCAGGGTTGCACCTACACCTTTGGAAGTGAACCATAAATTGTCTAGGTTTGGAGGAGAAGAGTTCAAAGATATGAAACTCTATCAAAGTTTGGTTGGTAGCTTGATTTATGCTACATTGACAAGACCTGACTTGTCATATGCAGTTGGTGTGCTTTCACAATTCATGCATTGTTCTAGAAAGGAACATTGGATTGCAGGACAAAGAGTACTTAGGTACATCAAGGGTACACTCAAAGAAGGGTTGTACTATGGGTTTACTTCAGATACAAGAATCAAGATATATAGTGATGCAGATTGGGCAGGTAATGTGGATGATAGAAGATCAACACATGGATACTTGTGCTATGTAGGAGACAAATTGATTTCATGGTGTTCCAAGAAGCAACATACAGTTGCTTTGTCATCTACAGAAGCAGAATATAAAGGTATGGTGGAAGCTGCAAAAGAGGTAATATGGCTAAAGACACTTTTGAAAGTTTTTGATGTGATTTAGAGTACTCCTATTATTTGTGGAGACAATATGAGTTCATTATACTTGGCAGCTAATCCTGTATTTCATGCTAGAACTAAGCATATTGAAATACAGTATCATTTTCTGAGAGAGAAGGTCATTGAGAAGGAAATTGAAGTCATACACACCCCTACAAAAGATCAACTTGCAGATATGATGACTAAAAGTTTGGATGGACCTAAGTTGTAGAGGTTTAAAGATATGGCAGGAATAAAGAAGATGCAGGTAATCACAATTGAAGATTGAGGGGGAGCTGTTGGAGCAGAACAATCATCAATAGTGATTATATGAAGATCAAAGTGAGAAGATATGTGGAAGAATGAAGATTACTTTCAGAGGAAGAAAATAGAATCAGAAAGGTTTCTTTTGTATATTACTCTTGTAAATAGTTCAATGTATTTTGAAAAAGATGACGAGTTAGACTCGTATATATATCTACAGATACGTATTCATAGTAAGAGAGAGTGATATAGATCAGATAGAGAAGAATAGGTGAAGAGGTGATGAACATTGTATGTATCATCAACCATATGTATGAAAAGTAATGAAGAAGAAAATGTTGTAGAATTCTGCGCGTCGATCTTCTCTCCCATTCTCCTTCTGTGCTTAATCTTTTGAAGAATCCTTTTGCACGTATCTAAGTCCATAGCTAATCTATCTATGGCTAGAATTTGAGAGATTAATTTCAATCAGGCTGTGAGAATTTTGTTTAGGAACATTCACATGTGAAGATGTTCTGAGAGTCGAAAAATCTGGCGCACATTTCATCTTCAAAGAAATGGTCAGTGCTCAGTCCACAGTGTAAAGTTTTACACAAGTGAGGGCTCAAAATCTAAGTTGGAAGGTAAGCTATCTATGGCTAGAAGATCTTGATCAAACGGGTTCAGAGTTGGGAGAACCAGTGCTAAGAAGTTGCAGGTGTCAAAGTCGCCATTGCAGAGAAGCACTTTCAGACATAGGTAAAGTGTTTCACACATTTCTCAGTGTGTACTTAATCTTTTTAAGAGATTTAACTTGGCAAAGTTGCGCAACCTTAAGGCGAAGTGTTGTGCAAAGTTTTATCAAAAACTTTACAGGATTGATTAGTCAATGAGTGACTAATCTGCAGCAGACTTTTCTGAAGAAACTGAATTTTTCAGAATAATCAATTTCCTGATAATTTGGTGAAGATTCTCTAAATTAGGTGGAGTCTAAAGTTGATCTTGATATAGAGGTGATCTAAATTCAAGGTCAATTTGTTCTTTTGGAGATTAACACTCTCCATCAGTACATACAAATGTTTGGGGTCCAGCAAAGACTACATCTATGGGTGGTTGCAGGTTTTATGTTACTTTCATTGATGACCATACACGCAAAGTATGGGTATATTTCATGAAAGAGAAGAGCGAGTTGTTTACTCATTTCTAGAATTTTAAAGTTATGGTGGAAAAGCAGACAGGGAAGTACATTCAGACATTAAGATCTGATGGAGGAGGTGAATACATGTCAAATGAGTTCAGCAGTTTTCTAAAAAATCATGGAATTCGGCATCAATTTTCATGCAGGTACACACCACAACAGAATCGTGTTGCTGAACGCAAAAACAGAAATATTGCAGAAATAGCAAGAGCCTTAATGGCTGAGAAGAATATGCCTCATTGTTATTGGGCAGAAGCTGTGCATACTGCTGTATATATCATGAACATAACTTCGACTGCTGCTGTACATCAAGTTACACCTTAAGAGAAGTTTACAGGTGAAAAGCCAAACTTATCACATCTGAAAGTTTTTGGCTATATTGCATATGTACATGTTCCAGATGAGTTGAGGACGAAGCTTGATCCCAAAGCAGAAAAATGTGTCTTCATTGGATATTCCCTTGAGCAAAAGGGGTACAAATGTATAATCCACTCATAGGACAGGTGAAGGTGAGCAGAGATGTGGTATTTGATGAAATGTCAAGCTTCTATGAAGATGCCAAAGAAGGACTGAATCTTGAACCAAATGACAAAGAAAATGCTGAAAAATCTAGTGCAGAATCTCAAGTTTTGAGTGGACCGGATGCATCACCAAGCAATAGTTCCAACTCAAATCCATGGAGTGGAAGATTGCGTGGAAATTTTAGTCCAGCAAATTCATCAAATACATCCAAGAAAGGTAAAGAAAAGCTTTCTACTAGTAGTAAAACAGGTGCAGGTTTTGAAGACGTTGATGGAGATTCAAGCGGTTCAGAAAAGAGTATTGATGAGGAACTTGGATTGCCCTCTCTGAAGACTCCAGGAGTAAGAAGGGCACATGTAGATGATACAAGAAGAAGTGACCCAGGACCAAGAAGATCTGGGAGGATGCGTAATTCAGTGCAACGATTGACATATGATAGTTACATGGCTCGCCATTGTGCCTACATGACAAAGGTAATACAAGATGCTGAACCTTCTTGTTTTGAAGATGCAATTGGTAATGCAGATTGGGAAAAAGCTATGGATGAGGAGATGGCTGCACTTTATGGAAATGATACATGGAAACTGGTTCCATTGTCGCAAAGAAAGAAATCCATAGGCTGCAAATGGGTTTACAAGGTAAAGCATAATGCTGATGGTAGCATAAGCAGGTATAAAGCACGATTGGTAGCTAAAGGTTATGCACAGACATATGGCATTGATTATGAGGAAACATTCAGCCCTGTAGCTAAAATGTCTACTGTCAGAACACTTGTTGCATTAGCTACAGCAAAAGGATGGACTTTTCATCAGATGGATGTGAAGAATGCTTTCCTACATGGTGAGTTACAGGAAGAAGTATATATGGACCAGCCAGAAGGATATGAAGATTCAAAGCATCCAGAATATGTCTACAGGTTGCAAAAGGCTTTGTATGGGCTGAAGCAAGCTCCACGTGCATGGCATGCAAGGACTGCTGATTACTTAACCAGCATTGGGTTTTCTATGTGTGATGCAGATCACTCACTATATGCAAGGAAGGCTGATGATGGCATCACTATTGTGGCTATTTATGTTGATGACCTGATTGTAGGTCATGATAATGAAGAAAGCATCAAAGAGGTAAAGAAACTTCTTATGCAGGAATTCGACATGAAAGATCTTGGTGTGCTGCGCTATTTTTTGGGCATTAAGTTTATACATACAGAAACAGGTATATGGATGTCGCAAAGGCAATATGCCTTGAATATGCTGCAAAAGTATGGTATGGCTGATTGTAAGCAAATTTCTATGCCTTTAGATCAGAATTTGAAATTGGATACTACATCAGGTGAAGCATTGGAAAATGCTACTATATACACGAAAATTGTGGGAAGTCTTATATATCTTACAATTACAAGACCTGATTTAAGCTACACTATTGGACTTGAAAGTCAGTTTATGCAGGTTCCCTGGAAGCCACATTTGGATGCTCTGAGGCGCACTCTACGTTATGTGAGTGCTGGTGTAGATTTGCACGTTCATGGATACACCGATGCAAATTGGGCTGGTAGTACTCCAAATAGAAGATCTACTAGTGGCTTTCTTTTCTCACTTGGAGGTGCAGCTATTACATGGAGCAGTAAGAAGCAACCCACTGTTGCTTTGTCGAGTACAGAGGCTGAGTACAGAGGTGCTGCAATGGCAGCATGTGAGGCATCATGGCTGGAGATGTTACTTGCAGATTTGTGGAAGTGCAAAAGCCTATCACTATCTATTGTGATAATCTTAGCAGCATACAGTTAGCATGGAACCCTGTTTTCCATGCTAGAACAAAGCATATCAAGGTACATTATCACTTCATCAGAGAGAATGTATTAGCAGGTGATATTGATCTTGTTTATGTGAGAACAGAGGAGCAGGTTGCAGATATTTTCACCAAAGCACTTGGAGCTGAGAAGTTGAAGAAGTTTTGGAAGATGCTTGGATTACAGGATATGGTGTTGAGCTTGAGGGGGAGTGTTGAGATATCAAGCTCAACATGTGATGATCCAGGATGACACGTACCAGATTTTCATTTCTCTGACATGTATAGTGGTCATGCCAGTATATGTCAGGGATACTTCATTGAGCTTTATTAGACTATCTACCGAGAGTGATGGCACATTTGTTTCTTGCCAGCTCACTCATTCGCGGACATTAGGTTTTTCCTTATGTACTGGTCTTTATATATTGCACTTGTTGTATTCTTGTTTTTAGATCATTCTTGTACATTCCTTTTTATGTAATAGAAGAAGAAGACGAAGATCATTCTTCCTTGCCTCAATCTGTGTGTGTGCTTCTCCTTGAGAGTGAGAGTGTGTGTGTGAGCTCTCTTCCTTATCTCCTTCCTTGTGACACACTAAGGATGCAAGCCTATCTTCAAGGGAGAAGTCCATATGGATACATCTTAGGAGATGAAGAGATAGTAACCTTCAGGAGCAAGCATCAACCTACAAGGGAAGAGCAAGAAAGGTTGACCACATGGTGTGCAAAGGATGCTCTTGCCTGGTCTTATCTACTAAAATCAATCTTTGATTTTTTGTTGCCTCACGTTAGGAATTTTAAGACCTACGAAGAGAGTTGGGCTGTACTCTCATCGTATTTCTCATCAAATACAGGAGCTAGGAATAATAAGTTATGGATGGAGTTTACAACTCTAAAAAAGCAACAAGGAGTGGCTGATTATGTAACCAAGATGAAAGATGTGGCTGACCAGCTTGCAAAAATTGGAGAGGAGATAGAAGAAGAACACATAGTAAGGCAGATCATTAATGGCATCAAAGCTGATCACAAGTGGGAGTCCTTCACCACAATAATGGATCTCTACATGGATATGTAAATACCTGACCTCAACAACTTGATGGGGCAACTCTTCACCAATGAGACAAAGCTCAATAAGAATAGTGAGAAGTCTAGAGGTAATGAATCTTGTACCCTTTACACAGACAAGAATAAAAGTAAAGGTAAAAGAAAGAAGAATGAAGAAGAGGTTAGTACCTCTCAAGCTAACTACACAGGTAGAGGAAGAGGTGCTAGAGGAAGGGGTAGAGGAGAAAAGCAAGGTAGGGGGAGATGCTACAACAATCCAGGTTATAACATTTGTGGCCTTTCCAACCACACCATAGAAGAACGGTTCAAGAACACAAGGATTCAAAGGGGAAGACGCTTCCAAAGGTAGCTATGGACAATCCACAAGTAGATACAACAATGGAGGAAGCAACTATAATCAAGGCTATCACAATTACAATTATCAAGGAGGTCTCAGAGGAAGAAGAGACTACAACAACTATATTGAATACCAAGAAGATTCTCTACTCATCATGAATATGACATCCAAGCAAGGTAAAAATGATGAGCATCTTTTCTATATTGATTCAAGTTGTTCCAATCACGTGGCTAAAAATGTAGCCTTATTATTTGATCTTGAGGAGCCCAAAGGGAAGCATGAAGCACAGACAAGTGATGACACAACACTTAGTCAAGAAAATTGGAAATGCGGCAACATTAGGGAAAAAAATGAACCCTGCATGGGTCTTTTGGATTAAGGAGTGATGAGTGATGGACCAATGAGAGGAGGGTGGTGGACTATAGCCTATAAATCACTAAGCTGAAGGGGGATGAGGGAACAGGATTCTCCTATGTTGAGGTTTTGCCTCTAGAGAGAGAAAGGAATCTCGTAACTTACCTGGGCCCAAAAATTCAAAATTTTCAAAAAGTTATAAAACTCATCATAACACCATTTAATGGTCCCCCAACCACTTTTTAGGATCAAAAGTGCTATTTTTGGGTTCTAAATCAAAATCCGTGCATGATCTGAAGTGAAGAAAGTGACTTTTTCAAAAATAACTCAAAATGCAACTTTCTCCCTCCAAAACCTCACATTTTCATACCTAGGTCCCAAAAAGTCATCTCTTTCCACTACTTTCTCTCCTTAGCACACCATGGCAGCTCCTGCATCTCCATTTCTTTCTCTATGCATCATCTTCTTTGAACTCCTACTGTCACTTCCATAGCCTGAACTCCAATGGAGAAACCTAAATCTCATAGACGTCCAAAAGATGAGGTTATCGCGATAAAATGTCACAATATCAAGGCTCCAGAAGGATTTTGGTTAGGAGAGGAGTTCTGCAAAGGTGCATGGGTGTACATGCAACCCTCTGGTGTTGGTCCTCACGGTGCGAGAGATCGTGGAAACTTGGATCTTCATTGGAAAGGGAAGTTATTAGGCTTCAAAAAGCTCAAAAATGGTGAAACTGTTGCCATTGTACAACATGTGTTCACAATGTCATCCATGAAATTGGAAAACTCCAACAAATTGAGATATCCTATCAACTGTCAGTATTACTCATTGACTTTTGTCCAAATTTCATAATATACCTAGCTAAGTTGTGTAGTTTTTTTGTTGTAGACATATTTCCTTCTACCTTGGTGGAAGAACAACCACTTCATAGTCTTACAGGTACTTTCCAAGCATTGCATGCAGATGTTGGGTCGATAGTCTTTCCACAAGCCCGTCCTGCTCAGCTATTACGTGAGAGAGTTTTCTTTTACACACATACATATGTTGTACCCTCTTCATCAAATGATTTTGGCAGGTTTGAGATGATTAAGGTAGATTCTCTCTTAAAGCTCGAGTGGCCGCAACCTGATGTATGGACATTAACATCTTTGAAGCATAAGATGGTGATGGACATACACAACTCTTTGAAATTTACAAGAGTTTCAAGATCTATAGTATTACATTGGTGTGTTTTTGTTCATTGTTTTGTACATTTATTTCAGATATTCATAGTTCTAGAGACTTCAACAATGTTCATGTTAAAAGATATCACGTATGAGTAGGTAGAGGGTTTACTAGGTGAAAATTGGGGACTTGTAGAAGGATGCACTAAAGGGGATAGATACCTTTGTAAAATTGGTAGAACAGGCATAGGATTTCGATACTTGAAACATCGTACTTCATTGTACATGAGATTCTATTATGACCGTTGGATGTGTAAACTTGGTGAATGGATACCATTACAAAGTTCTGAGGTTTTTTAATGTCATTTGAAATTAAGATAAATCTACCCAACAACGAAATGGAATTTATTTTAGTAAATCATCATTGGACTCTTGCCAACGTGAGAGAACATCTAGTAATCATGGGATTTGAGGATCTAGGTCAATCAAAGTTCAGAATACAAGGGCATAAGGTAAGTAGCATATGGTATTCTTTCTTTTGTTTATACAAATTCCTATACTCAAATATGTTCATTTAAAGTTTTCTATTTGTCTGCAGATTGGTAAGAGGTTGGAGGATAAAATTAAAGTCCTTCCTGAATGGAGTGTGGATGGAACTCAAGTTTCTTTGTCGTAGCTCAAGAACTATCTGAGTGCTAGAGTGTACACACAACATATGTTCCACTTATAATCCTTCGTCTGCAACAATGTATTAAACATGCAAGACATGTAGCATGTAAAATTTTTTTATCTCAATATGATGTACGATTTGCCAAATCTTTGATTTATCCAATGGAAGTTTATTATAATTTTAAATTTCTCATAATTTATTTTTCCTATTCTGTAGATGTGGTGTATCTTATTCTAGTTAATGATTCTGTTCAATCTTTCTTATGAGCCAAAGTCTTTTTTTTTTAAGTTCTGTGCATGATTGTTTTATTTGAAGGTATCACTTTTAGTTTTAAAATGGATCCCACTCACTTTAAAATTTTGAAACTACTATAAAAGCAACACTTATTCTCTCATTTCTCACTTTTGCAACCAAGAAGAGCTAGAATCACTTGCAGAGCACTCACACAAGCTAGCATCACACGCAATGGCTACCGCATCCTCGAGTACCCTGAAACCCAAACGTCCACGTGAACTCTTCAATGAGTTCTTGGAATCAACTGAGCTCAAAGGTCAAAACCACTTGTATGACCTATTGTCTAGAGTCCCTGATCTAGACAAAACAATTCAACTTAACTCTGATGTGCTCGAGGAAATCGTAGAGTTCCTTGAGTACTACATCTTGCGTTACTCTATAGAAATACCACCTTATGAGGGTAAATGGGTCCCATGTGACCTTCTACTCTACATACATAGAGGTGATGAAGCCTTCATGAAGCGCTTTAAGTGCTTCATGGCAATTGTTGAAACTGCAGGGCACTTATTAGATGACTCTATGCCATTAGTAAAAAAACTAAACAAAAAGAAGAGGATGGGTACAAAGTACCTTTCCTACATTGCAACAACATATTTTATCATTAATGAGGAGCCTAAAGCTACACCGGTTGAGCTCCCCAACCTTGTCAGTGAGGGTTGGAGAAGAATGAGCCTCAACTAGAGGCCATACATTTTGTCAAAGAAAGCATTACAATCCACCAAGAGTTTCCTGGTGGTATTGAGGACAAACTACGTGAGCAACCAAGCATGGAGGAGGCCCCCCCTTCAAATCTCAACCCCTCTAAGCCCACATTACCAGAGGTGGAACTTGAATATCTCTCCAGCATCATTGTGGATGGAAAGGAATCTATTTTACTTCATGACATTGAGAAGGCATTCGGTCTATGCCTAGATGAATGCTTGAGTATTTTCTCCACAATGTCAGATATTCCGCTTGACAACACATCTGGCATACTTGAAAAGAAGGCAATCCCTCTTGGGGATTCTGTGGTAGACACCATAGCAATGGTGTGTTCTGATATTTTATAAGATGACAACAATTATACTATGGAGGAGGAGTTCAGTGCAGCACGGGAGAGGATAATGAAGAAAAAAATTCCTACATCCCCCGTAGCAGAGCAGAATGGCATGGCCCACTCTAGCATTGATCTTGATGCCCCTGGAAGAGGGGAGGAAGAAGACAAGCTTCATGATGTAAGTGGTAATTAAATTAAATCAATGGAGAATTTAAGAAAACATTGTATGAGGTTGAATTCTCATTTTGTTTCAACAAGAAGCAATTGAGCTCGACAAGTTTGTAGCAAGATCTGGTGGGGATCGAGCTTCTCGCGGGAGTGGTTCATCCTTGGCAAACTACATCAAAAAGTTGCCAAAGGATGATTTTGTTATCATACACAAAGACTACAGTCCGGATGGGCACTTCATGACTTGGTGCTTGAAGGCCCTTACCAAAATTTTGTGTTTATGTACAACAACCGAAGGCACTAATTGTGTCATCTTGGTTAGGAAATCCTTAGTTGTTACTACATTAGGACTTAATTTTAGAGGAAAAGTATTAGGGCAAATAGGTATCCCCATGGCTCTAGGAATGCAAGACCCCCATGTAATATCAACATCTGTATTGACTTACCAACTGCCTCAATCTCTCCAAAGGAGAAAGAAAGTTGTAGAGAAATTGAAGGCAGTTGAGAAATGATGTAAATGTTTTGATAATACAAACTCTTTATTTCCTAATTTGTCTAGTCCTGTGTATGAATGTGCTAATAAATTGGGCTTATTTCTTCCACAAATTTTATCTCGTTTGAAGTCTTTTCATTGTCTATGGTCTATTTGTATACTGAGATGCATAGAAAAGTCCAAAAAAGCCCCAGCCATAGAAACACGGGAAACAGCCTTGCAAAATTTTTGTAGGGGTGTTTCCCACGTTTCTGTGGCTGGCGCTTTTTTGGCCTTTTTTGGTGTTTAAAGGGGCTACAAACCATTGGAATGTATGTAATACTTCATTTTCACTAGGTTTAGGTATAATCAATACCAAATGTTACCTAGAAGTTATAACCTCTACATTCAATATACCTTTTATGCATACCAATGATTACCTATACTGTATAATCTCTGATTTGATAGACCACTACATCTCTGCCATACATTTCATGCTTACACAAGCCCAAAATATGCCAAAAAACCTCCATCCACAGAAACACGGGATTTAGCCCTGCAAAACATTTGCAGGGCTGAATCCCGTGTTTCTGTGGTTGGGGTTTTTTTGGCATGAAAATGACATGTGGGACATCAATTGGTACAAAAGGAACATATCTACTCACAAAATAATAGGCAAGTGCATGCATGTTCAACTAAATCCATATATAACTGGCTGAAAGAAAATTTAGTTGCATACAATTATGCTGGGAGTCAAAGAGAGAGAGAGCAAGAGAGAGGAAAAAAAAGACAAAGAATATAGGTTAAAACAAAATTTTGTATTATCCATTGTATTACATCGCAAAGTAGGCCTATCAAAGGGTACAATATACACATCATGGGTTATTTCCTCTAATTCTTGTTGCTAGTTGAATGTCCTTCGGTTGTATGGTTACTCTCTTGGCATGGATAGCACAGAGGTTAGAGTCCTCAAGCATGGAGATGAGGTAGGCCTCAGCTGCCTCTTGAAGTGCTTCAAGTGCTATCCCTTGTATTCCTAGGCTTGCACAATATCTTTGTAGTTCCTCTTTCACTACCCTTGCAAAAGCTCTTCGTGGTATGAGTAGTTCAATGGACTTTTGGTAGTGTTGTATCTCTGCAAAAGCCCTACAATGCCTCCTTCTTCTTTGTGGAGCTCTTGTATTGGGAGGTATGTTTGGCTGGCGTTGAGGTCGACGTCGTGGTTGATAGTTTTTGTTTCTCCGATGTACACGATATGAGGGCCCAACTTCATCTTGCACATTTTCTTGTTTATGTGGTTGTTGACTTTGCTCTCTCTCCTCCTCTGTTGGTATTTGGCCTTGTCCTTGTGTGTCTTACCTCCATGTGTCACCCTATGGCTCGTAGGAATTTGCATATCATTGCATGGTGGTTGATTGCTGCTTTCTTCATTTGGGGATGACTCCTCTTCACTCTCTCGTACAACCCTTCTGATCAACGTTTGTTTGGGTCTTGACTTGATGGGTGTCCCTCTTTGCGGCTCATCATTTGAAATGGACTCTGATTGCCTTGGAGTGAAATACTCTTGTCTATTGGACACTTCATTTTCTCACGCTTGACTGCTCCCAAGTGGTGTGCTATCATGTGACATTGGCACATATGTGCTCTCGGAACCACTTCAGGGTCTTTGGGGGGCTGCAACATGGTGGGCGTTGTGTCCCTAGATGAGGGCTAGGAAAGAAGACGTGATCTTTCCTTGCAGTTTGCTTGGTGCGTGCCATTCTCTTGAGTTGCAAAAAAATGTGAAATGAAGTGAGTTCTCTCTATTTATAGAGTTTTTTTAAAAACTGTATGTGCACACTAGAATGGACAAAACCTGTTTAAAACCATACAAAATATTATATATGAGATAATAACACATTGAAACCAAGATTACAATAATCATAGGCTTTACCACATAATGGGAAATAACGAATTCACTTTACTTCCAAGCTGAGCCTTCTCGTTGTCTCCTAGCACGCCACTGTGCATGATGAAGAGGACCTAATGATGACTTCCATTTCTCAATGGCAATGTTGTGTTGCATCGTTCTTGCAAGTTTTCCCAATTTTGAATCCCTATGTCATTCCACAAAAAACTTTCTAGAGAATGTAGTGCGGTAAAACCAATTAAACATCTCCTCCATGTAGCTTGATTGCATTGGACCACCACCATGTCGGGTGTTTTTGAAGTAGACACCCCTCGCTTTGTAGTGTGACTTTTCCATTCCTTGGGTACTGAAAATCTCTAATGACCCATCTCGATGCATGAAATAAGCTCCACGTGCAAACAAAATATGCTAATAATTGTTAAGTACATTGGAAAAAGGTAAGTGCAATGAACACTTGTAGAAGAAGATTACACTTACAATGTAGTGTGTTATATTGCTCTCTCCCCAAGATTGAATGAAACACTTGGTGAACTCCACTAATGTTTCTTGAAACATTTGACGTTGAATAGCACTAGACCTATTCAAACCCATTAAGCCTACCAATTTATGAAAGCTCGACCAAACTTTCTTTCTCTTATTAGAAAGATCAACTTGAGAGTCATTGTCTGTTGTGATCATGCATAGGTCTTTCCATAGCTCATAATGTTCATTATTTTGAGTGCTAGTACCTCTTCTAAAAAGATGTCTTGCTTTATTCCCTATCATTGACACTTGTTGCAAGCTATCTTGAGATTCTCCAACTTTCTTAACAACTAGGGTTACATTTCCACCATGACAACCAATTGAATTAAGAAGTTCCTCCAATTTCTTTATAGCTTGAATAGATGTATCAACGGGCTTCATGGCAAATGCATATTCTATATGGAGCTTTAATAGTCTATCAAAAATTCTCATGAAGGCATGCAAGGTGCAAAAGCGGACACTGACTAAAGGGAATGGAATAATGGGATTCGAATCCTTATCTGACATGTCACTATTAGGTGTACCTAACATGGAACACCTCATTAAAGGTATATCCCATTCAGCAGATGGAGTTGCATCTGTGTCATCAGCTAAATCATCTATGTTGTTTTGTTTTCTCTTTGCTCGTTTATAACCTCGTGTGCAATATGGACAAGGATAGAGAGTAGATGCACCTTGTTTGCACCCGAACATGCATTTGATAGTCTTTAAGTCCCCACCTAAGTGCCACTCTACTTCAAAATCACCAAGGCTTTCTATAGTGATTTTGGCACCATGAATTTGAGAAGTTATAACCTCTGTGATCCATGGGGTCCTACTGAAAATCCATGTAAGAACATCATTGGATTCTTTAGGTACTTCAATAGCACCTAACCACCATCTATCTTTCTCAGAGTGAACACTATATGTAAAGTGATGGGTAGATTCTTCACTATCATCAACAATAGCATGGGCCATAGCTTCGTTCATGAGTGTGAGACTAAGTCTCTCCATACGGTGTCCCTTTATGATTTGACATTCATCTAGCTTCAAAACAAACTTTAGTTTGGAACCACAATCTACATCAAATAACAAACATTATATTATTGAAAATACTATGAATGTCATTATCAAAACAATGGATATACCTCGATTTGTGGATTTGTAAAATTCAACCATTTCCTTTTGAAGCCTCTCCAAATCGACAAATATGTTGTTGTACTTTGTGTAGATGAATCCCTTTCTAGATGTGTTTTTCAACTCTTTCTTTGATGTAGATGAATGATAAATGGATGCAGGCATAACATCTTCTATATGTAGGTAATTGCCAAGAGTATTGGCTACATCCTCATTGGTTATCTTCTTCTTAAGAGATACCTTGTAAGGGCATGGAAAAATGCTCTCAAAAATACCTTTGTTTTGCAGAGCCTGCTTCAAAAGATTGTACAATGCAGTGTATGCTCTAGTACTAACACCTGCTTCATCACATACCATCTGTACCTCACTAGGACTAATAATATCTTCTAAGTTGCCTGAAAAATCTTTAATCACTTGGGTTTTGATGTGATTTCCTATTCGTGAATCCAAAATCATAAGAACATGTTTTGATGTGATTTCCTATTGGTGAACCTCTTGAGTAAGGTTTTCTATGTACCAACTATAACAAAAAACCCAATTAGTGTAGGACAGATTGTTCAGAAGGGCTTACAGGTCAGATTCAATAAGCACGAAGCATATGTGGAAGACCCTCAACAAAAGCATTGCGAAAGGTGAGAAGTCTAGTAGATTATTTACATTTGTGATTGAAGACACAAGGAACATAGCACTATTCAATTATAGAGATTTGGCATAAAAGGCTAGGACACATAGGAGATTTGGCATAAAAGGCTAGGACACATAAGAGAAAGAACTCTGAAGCCAATATCAAGGGATCAGAGTGTGCTTGGCATTCCCAATGTGACCAAGCAAAATATCATATACAAATGTGCAACATGCCAATTCTGCAAAGCTCACAAGCTACCATTCAATAAAAGGGATCGTTCATGTAGACTATTTGAAGCTTGTACACACTTATGTGTGGGGTGTAGAAAGAGATGGTGGATGCAATCCGAAGATGAGTTGGTGCTGCTACAACCAGCTTCACACTAGCCAACTAAGATTTCAGAGTTGGTTAGTAGACCCTTTTAGGTTCCTAAATCCACAAAAAAATCATGCAAGTGTTTTGAAATAAGTATCTCAAAAGTTTGAGTCAAGACAAACTAGTTGCAAAATGACTTGCTCCCAAAACTTACTATTTTTTTACAAACACCTGCTGGAAAAACAATCAGTGCTCTCAATCTCGTATGAGTTAGATTAATTCCTTTTGCACATAGGCAATAGACCTAGATAACTTGCGAATCCAAGTTAAAACACTTCAAGTGATCAACTGAGCATGGAGAATAAGATTTAGCAAAATCTGGAACACTCCTACCATTTTGGAGGCTCTCTAGAGCTTCGACCAGTGAGCAAAAAAACACTAACTTCTCACAAACGGTAAATTCAATGCCCATGAAATTTTGCAAGAATAACATACATTTAAGGAGCAATCCAGTGCATTTTAAAACTTTGAAAAAAATTACATATAGCAAGATATATGAGCCTTTGAAGTTACTGTTCTAAGTGGGTATAACATAGAATAAAACAGAGAAGAAGTAAATGATAAATGTATAGATTCACATACAATTACAGTGACATTGGCAATGAATACTTGCACAATCAGAGTAGAATGATAGAGCTATAAGGTAATCTCTTAAAGCTTTACAAACAAACAGGAAGCGGGCACGAATCAAGCTCTCTAACGGGGACTTCCTTCTTTCTCTTTTTATAACTACTTTTGGATGTAGTTTTTAATTTGAATTCAAATAACTTCACCTAAAACTGATGCTAAGAATTAGACAATATTATCTCAGTTGATGGATTCATGGTGTTAGGTAGTTAGAGCCACAAATTTCCTTTTTATATCAAGGATGACTTAAGCGATTCTTTCTTTCACACTTACAAAAGATAAAATATACTCTTTTACAAGAGGTGCTCATATGTCTACACATATGACTACAAATGAACATAAATAAAAACATATCAAGCATCTAGGCATGGCTAAAATACACCAACACCTCCCCCTCAAGGCTAACATTCTTGGCCTCCAAATAAGTCTTCAATTGTCCTTGATTTCATGCAAGCCAATCATCATCTTGAATCTACTCAATTTTGTACCATCAAGAGCTTTAGTCAACATGTTTGCACATTGCATATATGTAGAGACATAGGATAATTGAATATCCTTGCTCATTAGCTTCTCCCTTACATAATGGTAGTGGACTTCAATATGCTTGGTTCTAGCATGGTATACGAGACTGGCTGTAAGATGTAGTGAGCTTGTGTTGTCACCACAAATATGAGGTCTTGAAGAATCAAGTCCAAGATATGTATATCAAGATTTTAACCACATGATTTCTTGAGTTGCATTAGTCAAACCTCTATATTCAACCTCAGTAGAAAATATTGCCACTGTTGGTTGCTTCTTGGATGACCAAGAAATGATTTTTGAACTTGCAAATGAGTGACATACCAAAATGTGCTTCTTCTATCATCTCTAGATCTGGCCCAATCCGCATCTGAGTAGGCCTTTAACTCAATATATGAAGTAAATGGATATAACAAACCTTCATTCATGCTCCCCTTTAGGTACTTGAAGATTCTCTTGGCCACTTCCATATGTGGTCTTCTTGGCTTATGCATAAACTGACACAATATGCTAACACTATAGCATATATCCACCCTTGTGAGTGTTGCATAGTTCAAGCTTCCAACCAAGCTTCGATAGCTTGTGATGTATTCAATTGGCTTTCCTTCATAAGCACTAAGATTATGATTTTTCTCCATAGGTGTACCTGCACACTTGGTGTTTTCCATCTTGAACTTGATGAGCATATCATGCACATACTTCCTTTGTGTGATGTATATACATGAGCGTATGTAGATCAACTCCAATCCAAGAAAATAAGTGAATGGTACAAGATCACTTATTTTGAACTCCTCCTTCATTTGATTCTTTACCTTTTTGATTCCTTCATGATTATTACCTATGATAACAATATCATCAGTATACACACATAGATAGATCACTTCAGATCCATTCCACTTCAAAGAGGTATCTACCTTGCTAGCTTTCAATCCTTGGTCTTGCAAATGAGTCACTAATCTGAAATTCCAAGCTCTTGGAGCTTGCTTCAATCCATACAAATCTTTCTTTAATTTGCATACATAGTTAGAAATCCATCCATTCAAGAAAGCATTCATTACATCAAGTTGATAGAGCTTCCAATTTCTACATGGACCAAGACTAATGAGAACCCTAATTGTAGGCATTTTTGCAATAGAAGAGAAAGTCTCCTCATAATCAATACCATGGTTTTTAGCAAACCCTTTAGCAACTAACCTTGCTTTATGTGTATTTACACGTCCATCTCGATTCCTCTTGATTTTGTATATCCATCAAGATCCAATTACCTTCATAGATGCCTTTTTAGGTGCAAGCTCCCAAGTGTCATTCTTCTTCAAGGCTTCCATTTCTTCATCCATTGCATCTCTCCAAGCTTTCTTGCTTTGTGCTTCTTCAAATGTCGTAGTCTCCTCATTGGTTGAATCCTTTGCAATGTAGATTGAGTGTTTGGGGACCAAAGAAGTATCATAACCATACCTCTCTAGTTTCGTCTTCTCCCTTGAAGACCTTCTAAGTGGGTGATGTGAGCTCTCAGGTCCATATGTAGCATCGTGCATCTTTGCTTTACCTTTGCTCTTCCATATCTATAGTCTTTCCAAGTCTTCTAGGTCAATCTTCGAATCACTTTGTTCAATTTGATTTGGCTCCTTTGGTTGAAGTGATGGAAAATCTTCATCCAAGTCATAGCGCAACTTCACTTTACTGTCATCATCAAACGATGATTTGTTCTCATAAGAAATTACATCTCTACTCACGAAAAATCCCTTATTATTTGGATTGTACAATCTATATACTTTTTGGTTTTGGTCATTGCCAATAAATATGCACTTCTCTACCTTGGGATCCAATTTCCCTCTTACTTGAGAAGGAAAGTGAGCATAGGCTAAGCATCCAAAGATTTTACAATGGTCTAGACTAGGTCTTCTTTCGTTCCACACTTCATATGGAGTGGTTCCATCTAGTGACCATAGGTAGTTTTGCAATCCCTGTTCATTGAGCATGGACCTTGTAGCTTCAACAATAGCTCTATTTCTCCTCTCTACTACACCATTGGGTTTTGATGTATACCTTGTAGTGAATTCCCTTTTAATGACTCTTTCATGCAAGTAGGCACCAAATTAAGAAGAGAAGTATTCTCCTCCACCATCTTATCTATGTCTTTTCAAAGTACTACCTATTTGGTTTTCAACAAGAGCAACATACTTCTTAAAGCAATTAAAAACTTCATCCTTGTGCTTCATGAAAAACAGAATGGTCCACTTGCTACAATCATCTATGAAAGACACATAATATCTTGAGCCTGATAAAGATGGCTCCTTACTAGGACCCCACTCATCCCTGTGCACTAGATCCAAAAGATTTTGATACACATATGGCTTCCTATTGAAAGATTTTCTATGAGCGTTGCCAAATGGACAATCTTCATACTTATAAATGATGTTTTGTCTTGTGATATTAGGAAAACCGAGTACACTTGGGCCCCTCCAAAATTGTTTGAGTATCCTCTCACCAAAGTGAGCAAGTCTTTTGTGCCATATCTCCAACTCTATGAGAGTTTGAGATCCATAGATCACTAAAGCTATGTTCTTTGTATCTTCCACTTCAAAAGTGAAAAGCCTTCCTGTCTTTTCTCCTTTGGTAATCATTCTAAAACCTTGCCTTGGGTCCTCAACATATGCTCCAAATGGGTTGAATCTAACTTGCAATCCTTTTTCAACAATCTTCCCAAGACTTATTAAAGTTTTGGTAATTGTAATGACATACAAGACTTTGCTTAAGAGGTTCATATTCCCATCTGATGTCTTCACATTACCTATCTTCTCCATGGAGTGCTTTGTATCATCTCCTATTTGCACTTCATGTTTGTTGTGAGGGTCTTCCAAATCATCAGGTAAAGCCACATTTCTTGCTACATGATTTGAGCATCCAGAATCAATGTAAAAGGTGTGATTATCATCCGTACCCTTCTTCAATGATAGATTCATAATCAATAATGAATCCTTTGGACTTCGGTCCTCTACATAGTTATTGTAATCTCTTCTTCCTCTATGGCCACTTTGACAGTTGTTGTTGTTATTGTAATTGTTGTTGTAGTAGTTGTTGTTGTAGCCTCCATTGTATCTGCCTCTATTTGATCCATAGCCACCTCTATTCAATCATCTTCCTCTCGAGTTCCTTGGATTTTTGAAACATTCTTCAATAGTATGATTATATAAGCCACATATATTCTAATCTTGAGATGATTTGAATCTTGCCCTACCTTACTTTCCACCTCTACGTCTTCCTCTACCTGCAAAGATTGCTTGGAAAGAGCTACCTTCATCTTCATTCTTCTTACTCTTTGCCTTTTCCTTGACCTTAGCTTTATCAAAATATAAGGTAGAAGTTTGATTACCTCTTGAGGACTCACCACCTTTGCTAATCTTTGCTTCATGAGTGAAGAGTTGGCCCATGAGTGTCTTGAGGTCGTGTACTGCATATCCATGTACAAATCCATGGCTGCTGTGAAGGACTCCCACTTGTCATCTACTTTGATTCCATTTATGATTTTTCTAATGATTTGTTCCTCATCAATTACCTCTCCAATGATTCTAAGTTGATCTAAAATCCCCTTCATCTTTTTGACATAATTAATCACACTTTTCTTGGGGCTTTTCTTCATTGTTGTGAACTCCATCCACAATTGGTTCTTCCTTGCTCGAGTGTTGGAGGATAAGAAAGAAGCAAGTGCATTCCAAGTCTCTATTGATGACTTGCATCCCTTGACATGAGATAAAAGAAAATTAGAGATTGAGTTTAAAATATAAGACCTTGCAAAAGCATCCTTTGAACACCAATTTGAAAGTCCTTCCTCTTCTTCATGTGATGGTTGCCCTTTGTTCCTCATGGTTGGCATAGCTTCATCTCCAGATGTGTATCCAAATAGATTCCTCCCTTGAAGATAAGCCTCTATCCTTAGAGACCATTCTCCATATTTTTTTCTATCCAATTTGTCAATTGTTTATGGAAATCCATCTCTTGATTGACCATGCTCTCCTCCCACTATAAAGATAGATGGTGGATGCAATCCGAAGATGAGTTGGTGCTGCTATAACCAGCTTTACACCAGCCAACTAAGACTTCAGAGTTGGTTAGTAGACCCTTTTAGCTTCCAACATCCACAAAAAAATCACTCAAGTGTTTTGGAACACGTATCTCAAAAGTTTGAGTCAAGACAGACTAGTTGCAAAATGACTAGCTCCCAAAACTTGTTATTTTTGTACATACACCTACTAGAAAAAATGAATAGTGCTCTTAATCTCATAAGGATTAGAATAATTCCTTTTCAACATAGCAAATAGACTTAGATAACTTGCTAATACAAGTTAAAACACTTCAATTGATCAACTGTGCACTAAGAACAAGATTTAGCAAGATCTAGAATACTCTCACCATTTTCACGGCTCTACAGAGATTCAACTAGTGAGTAGAAAAAAAAACACAGGTTTCTCACAAATGGTACATCCAATGACCATGAAGTTTTGTGAGCATAAGATAGTATTTTGGAGAAATCCAATGCAACTTTAAAACTCTGAAAAAGGTTACGTACAGCTTGAGATAGGAGCTTCTAAACTTACTATTCTAAGTGAGTATAGTAGAGAAAAAAACAAAGATGAACTACATGATAAATGTATTGATTCACATATAACTACAACCACATTCGAAATTAGTACTTGAACAATGGGATTAGAATGATAGATCTATGGAGTAAGCCCTTCAATATCTACAAATGAATACAAAATGGGCACGAATCAAGCTCTCTAATGGCGACTTTCTTCTTTCTTTCTTATAGCTACTTTTGGAGGTAGTTTTGAATTTGAATTCAAATACCTTCATAAGAATTAGGAGATATTCTCTCAGCTGATGGATTCCGTGTTTTAGGTAGTTAGAGCCACAAATTTCCTTTTTACATCATTCATGACTTATGCCATTCTTTCTTTCATATTTGCAAGAGATCCAATATACTCTTTTACAAGAGGTGTTCATATGTCCACACATATGACTACAAATGAATATAAATGAAATAATATCAAGCATGTAGGCTTGGGTAAAATGCACCAACATGGGGTCCTAGCAAAGATCCATTGGAATCCTCAACTTAAAATGTAAATCCCATCTTCACTGGTGTGAAAACTAGCTTGCAATCCTCAAAGTCAAAATGGTGAAGTAGTTTTTTAACATAATTTTCTTGATGCAAAACAACTACCCCCAAAATAGATACAAACTTGATACCATGATAGTATGTCAAAAGACCACAATAACGGACATCAAAAGTATGTTGCAAATCGGCCATAAGCATATCAAGTTTTGCGTAAGATGACCTACTCAAGAGTATGTCATCAACATGAAGAACAAGCACAATAATATCAGCCCCATCTTTGCATACATAGAGTGTGCTTTCAATGGGACTACATGTGAAGCCAAGAGAAATCAAGTGCTCATGGATTTTATCATATGATGCATGTAAATCTTGCTTGAGATGATATAAGGCTTTATGCAAGCGACAAACCATATGCTCCTTCCAATTCATGGAAAATATAGGAGGATGCTTCACATAAACCTCTTCTTGCATATTACAATTCAGGAAAGATGTTTTTATGTCCAACTAATGTACTTTCCAACCTCATTTGGTAGTTGATGCAACCATGGTATCAATGGTAGTCGTGTGAAGTAGGTGCAAAAGTTTTTTCATAGTCAATGCCATATTGTTATGCTTATCCTTTGGCAAACAATCTAGCTTTGTAACAATCAATGCTACCATTTGACGTTCCCTTAATCTTGTAAACCCACCTTGTACCAATGACATTTTTTCCTTTTGGGAATTGAGAGAACTTCCAACCATTACCATGTATGGATTCCATTTTTTATTGTAGAGCACTCCTTCAATGTGGATCATAACATGCATCTTCAATAGTGGTTCTTCATTCTATGCTATTGCAATAAGATAATAATCCACCAAATTTTATGCATGATGAGAGCTTGATCTTGTTCTAACAAGTAAAGGTGCACTCAAATTTTTGTCTTGCAAAGTCTATTTTAGCCACTTTTGCATACTTTTCACACTATTGATATATGTGTTTATTATGTAATATTAACACTTGATATTGATCTTGTTTATGTGACACCAGATGAGCAGGTTGCTTATATTTTCACTAAAGCACTTGGAGCAGAGAAGCTAAAGCAGTTTTGAAAGATGCTTGGATTAGAGGACATGATGTTGAGCTTGAGGGGGAGTGTTGAGAAGTGTTGAGATATCAAGCTCAACATGTGATGATCCAGGATGACAAGTATCAGTTTTCGTTTCTCTCACATGTAGAGTGGTCACATCGGTATATGTCAGGGATACTTCATTGGGTTGTACTAGATTTATTTACCGAGAGTGCACATTTGTTTCTTGTCACCTCACTCATTTGCAGACATTAGGCTTTTCCTTATGTACTGGTCTTTATAAATTGCAGTAGTTGTATTCTTGTTTTAGGTCATTCTTGTACATTCCTTTTTATGTAATAGAAGAAAAAGAAGAACATCATTCTTGCTTCCCTCAATCCGAGTGTGTGCTTCTTGTTGAGAGTGAGAGTGTGTGTGTGAGCTCTCTTTCTTATCTCCTTCCTCGTGACATGGTATCAGAGCCAGCGTGGTTGTAGAGAGCTCGTGCAGAAGGAAATGTTGAAGAGTATGTTGTCGTGGAGATTTCATCTTTACCTTTCTGCTATTGAGTTTGTGGGAAGGAAGGGGGCAAGTGAGGTGATTAATTCCTACATTGTTAGCAACTTCAAAATAGTAGTACCATTGGTAACTAAGCCCAAGTTAAAAGGGGAAATTTCTTGCATTTGTGCTCCCTATCTTCGAGTTGCTGAGCTTGAATGACGAATTCAAGTGAGTGTGTGGGCATTATGGAAGGGCACCGAGTTTTATTGTGTTTGCTTCAGAAAGGGAACTTGCCAAGGAGATGAGATATTACTAATCTAGTGATGCAACGTGGAGAGAGTAGTGGCAATCTTCGAAAAACGGGACAAAGAGCTTACATGGTAATTTTTAGGAGAGGAAGCTTTCTATGGAAACTCAACATCTATGTGCAGCTATATAGAATCATGACTCTACCGCAGTCCATCTGATATCGAGGGGGAGGAGTGCAAACAAAAAGGGAGAATCCATGGAAAACCTCACATTTCCATAGGTGGTGTGCAGCGATCTTTAGCAGATGGAGGGAGAGTTGTGCAAGGAAGCTGCCAAATAGGAGGTGTTGGTTGTAAGACATCGTGCTTAATGAAGATTTCCATGGTGTTTGGTGTGCAGATTGGAGGAGCAAACTGTTATAAAACAACGATGCACATCTCAAAGGCAAATTTTATTTATGAACCTGCTTTTGAAGAGTAAATTTTGTTCAAAGGTAAACCTAAACGTTAACTTGTGAAGTTCTTATGAAATGCTTCACAAGACAAATGGTTTATTTCCTTGTGCATTCATTCTAATGGTGACCGCTTCTATTTTGATTTCCATTTTTGTGTCACCTAGTTTCCTTCAACTTACCATTTTCCCCTTATGCCATGAGAATCACCAGAAAAGGGTAGCATTTGAGAGATTTTCTTTATATAAAGACGTGCGAAGTTTCAACTTAGGATGTTATGGTAGAATTGTGTCTTATCCTTTCGTGTAATTACTCCAATGTGCCTGCAATCATCCGAAGTGTGATCCAAACTGCTGTAGATTAGCTGCTCTATTTAAGCACAAAGAAGGACCGATACTTCTAATTAAATCAAGAGAAGGCTGATGTATATGTTGTTGGAAGTATTGCATCACTCTGTAGATACTATTTGACTCAAAGAATAATGACTGTGCATAGTTTTTTTTTTCAATTTAAAAAATCTATATATGCAATACGACAAATATTTTAATGCAAGAGCATTGCATTTTGTGGGTTTTATTTTTTCTTGTTTTAAAATCAATTGAATCTCGTTGTTTCTCTTGAAATGTTATATGAAATGTCTTCCTTGTGGAAAATTTCCGACATTGTTTATTGTTGACTCTTCCTATGAAGTTTTAAAAGAAATAGGAGTGACTAAAGAACTATGGGTTATCTGACATCTTTGGTTCTAGATGGGAAAGAGATGCGAAATACCTTAAAACAATCTGATTTGATGACTATGATGCAGTGTTGCCCCTTTGTAAAAAGGGACTTATGACAGACGGGCCTAGAGTTTATGTGTTCTTGCATATACTGTAATTATGTCGTAGAAAGGAAGGAATGAACTTACTCGCATTTTTTTTCCTTTTGCTGATTTGCACGTAGGGAAAACACAAAGAGATGAACCGCTGCTAATTAGAATAATTGGTGTGAAGAGATGGATAGGTATGTGCTTGAAGATGAAGAGGTGTTGTAAAATCCTTGATCTACACCAGCCAAATGAACTCCAGGAGTATATGGTGGGCCCTTTTAGCTTGCCAATGGATGTATTAGACA
The DNA here is from genome assembly GCA_020310875.1 of Ceratopteris richardii. Taxonomy (NCBI): domain Eukaryota; kingdom Viridiplantae; phylum Streptophyta; class Polypodiopsida; order Polypodiales; family Pteridaceae; genus Ceratopteris; species Ceratopteris richardii. Next base: position 49,251,233 of record CM035420.1, on the reverse strand, counting down.
CCCTATGTACCTTGGAAGATCACTCTCAAAAAGATAGATCAAAACAGATAAGTTGGAGTTAGCTGAGAGGTGAAAACTTGCTATTCTTGGTTCATACACCTGTCCAGTGTTTTACATAATTCTCTAAGCACAGCAGCAATTAGCTCAATTCCTCTTGGGGACATCTAGGCAACTTAAAGAGCTAACTTTCAAGAGTAATCTCATAAAAAATAATGAACCACACACTGAGAATGAGTTTTAACAAGTGATGATATCATCCCGATTTTCACGGGCTGCTATAGAAATAGACCAGTGAGCAGAAAAATCAACATAACTCACAATGTAGAAATTCAATGTTTATGAAACTTTGTATCGTTATACTAGACAGTCAGTTGAATCCAACAAGCTTCAAATCACTGACTTTGGATAAGTAACCACTGAGAAATGGCTCTGACAAGATGAGTGAAAAAGTCGGGTACTTGACAGAGAAGTGAAGATGAACAGACCCTGTTGACTTCAAATGAACATAACTACAGATTGCAACATCCAAATGACATGAAAATTTGTGAGCATATAGTAGACTTTTAGAGCTAACTTTACCAAGTTAAATCACTGAAAATGATGCACCAAGCGTAGAGAAAACATCTCAGCAAGCTGAATGAGAAAACTGAGAGTAATGGTAGTGAGTAGTACACTTCACAAGAACATGGAAAGATGAACTCAAATAATCATGAAAATGAAAGTATATTGCTTGTAAAATACAATGACTTACTGATACATATGTGTGCCTTGTAATCACACCTTGATATGGCATAAATCTCAGCTCTTGGAGGTCTTCACATAGGTCTCTCTAACCACGACTAAAACTGCCATCTATTTATAGTTGAGTTTGGGAGGCTAACTTCCCTCAATCACTCTCCAATCAATCAATGATTGATTTGATTCTCTACCTAACACAAATCACGAATTTGTGGCTCCTCTTTCCATTCTTGATCAAGTGGACTCAACCACTTAAGATTCTCTTACTTTTACATTAAGTAAACTCTTCAAAAGTTACAAGAGGTAGTTCACAAGTGAACTTTACATAGTCTTCTTTTTAAAGCTTCTTCTAAGACTTTGTGAGACTCAAGCCAATACTTAGGCTTGTCATAGACTTGCTCCAACATCTCCCCCTCAAGCCAAGTATGCTTGAAGTCTTCAATCTTCCAAGATTACCTGCAAACCAATCATAGCCTTGAATTTGCAAAGCTTTGTACCATCCAATGCTTTGGTTAGAATATCTGCACATTGTTGATGAGTGGACACATATGATATTTGAATCTCTTTGCTTAGAACCTTCTCTCGTACATAGTGATAATGAACTTCAATATGTTTAGTCCTTGCATGAAAGATAGGATTAGCAGCCAAGTGAATAGAACTCATATTGTCACCAAAAATAGTTGGAGTTCCAAACTCCAATCCAAGATCTTTGAATAATGTCTTCATCCACATAGCTTCTTGTGTAGCTATGGCAAGACCTCTATATTCAGCTTCAGTAGAAGAGAGAGCAACTGTGGGTTGCTTCTTGGATGACCATGAAATAAGCTTTGAACCTGCAAAGGTAAGATAACCTAAAGTGCTCCTTCTATCTTCCTTGGAGCCAACCCAATCTGCATCAGAAAATAGCTTCAAACCTAAATCAGATACATAAGGATAATAAAGTCCTTCATTTATGGTTCCTTTGAGATACTTGAGAATCCTTTTGGCAGCATCCATATGTGGTTTCCTTGGTGTGTGCATAAATTGGCTTAGCACACTCACACTGTAACATATATCTACTCTTGTCAATGTGGCATAGTTGAGACTACCCACTAGACTTTGATATGATGTGATGTCCTCTATGAGTTCACCTTCATGTGAGCTCAATTTGTGATTGACCTCCATTGGAGTACCTGCAATCTTACAATCTTGCATCTTGAATTTTGCCAACATGTCCTTAATGTACTTTCTTTGAGTGAGAAACAAACCATGATCTTTGTGGACAACTTCCAAACCTAGGAAGTAGGTAAGTGAACCCAAATCACTTATCTTGAACTCTTCTCTCATCTGATCTTTGATCTTCTTCATACCATCTTCATCATTTCTTGTCAATATAATATCATCTACATATACACATAGGTAGATGACCTCAGAATTACTCTTTTTAATAAAGAGTGAAGGATCTGCCTTGCTTGGTTGAAAGCCTTTGTCCTGCAAGAATGAAACAAGCCTGAAATTCCAAGCTCTTGGAGCTTGCTTGAGACCATAAGTTTACACACATAATCAGGATAAACTTGATTCTCAAAACCAGGTGGTTGTGCCATATATACCTCTTCTGTTATCCAACCATTCAAAAATGCATTCTTTACATTTAGTTGAAGTATCTTCCAATTCTTGGAAGAGGCAATACTAAGCAAAACCCTAATAGTAGGCATCTTTGCCACAGGAGAGAAGGTCTCCTCATAATCAATTCCCTGAGTTTGTGCAAAGCCTTTTGCTACAAGCCTTGCCTTATACTTGTTAATGGAACCATCAGAATTCTTCTTGAATTTATAGACCCATCTTGAGCCTATTACCTTCATGGATGAAGTCTTGGGCACCAAATCCCAAGTGTTGTTTTCCTCAAGTGCTTCAATCTCTTCGTTCATTGCATGCTTCCATTCTGTTTTTGCTTTGGCCTCTTCAAATGATGATGGCTCCTCTTGGTTTATGTCCTGTGCTATGTAGATAGAATGTTTAGTTACTAATGAGGTGTCAAACCCATACCTTTCTGGTTTTTTCTTTTCCCTCATACATCTTCTTAGGCCATGATGTGATGATTCTGCCTCATGTCCAAGTTCCTGCAATTTTGCTTTACCTTTAGACTTCCATGCTTTGATCTTTTCCATGTGAGATTCTTCATCATCCTCTGAGGTGTCTTGTTCTTCAATCTTTGATTGTTCTCTACCAAGCTTTGGAAAATCTTCTTCAAGATCATATGGTAAATTGATCTTCCTGCATGAATCTTCATACCATCTATCCAATAAATACACACCTTTCTGCCTTTGGATCCATCTTGCCTCTAACCTGTGAAGGAATATGAGCAAAAGCAATACATCCAAAAATTTTACAATGATCTAAGCTTGGTCTTCTTCCATTCCAAGCCTCATATGGAGTCATCCCATCAAGGGATTTTGAAGGCAACCTGTTAATCAAGTAAGTGGCTGTAGATACAGCCTCAGCCCATAAGTAATTAGGTAAATGCTTTTCATTTAACATAGACCTTGCAGCTTCAACAATTGTCCTATTCCTCCTTTCTGCCACTCCATTTTGCTCAGGAGTGTACCTTGTAGTTACCTCTCTTTTGATTCCTCTTTCTTGAAGAAAAGAATCAAACTCATGGGAGAAGTATTCTCCCCCTCCATCTGACCTTAGCCTTTTTAGTGATTTACCTGTTTGATTCTCCACAAGAGCCAAATATCTTTTGAAACATGAAAAAACTTCATCTTTGTGTTTCATAAAGAATAGGATAGTCCATCTGCTGCAATCATCAATAAAGGAAACATAATACCTTGATCGAGATATTGAAGCTTCCTTGCTAGGTCCCCATACATCTGTATGAACCAACTCCAAGAGATCTCCATGCATATAACCTTTCTTTATGAATGGTAACCTGTGAGACTTTCCAAATTGACATGCACTGCACTTATAAATCATATGTTGTTTTGACAAATTAGGAAGTCCAAGTACACTTTGGTCCTTGCAGATTTGCTTTAATGACCTTTCACCAATATGTGCTAACCTTTTGTGCCATACTTCCAATTCTGTGAGTGTCTGACTACCATAATTAAAGAGAGCAATGTTTCTAGTGTCCTGTAATTCAAATGTGAACAATCTACCTGTCTTTTCACCTTTTGCAATTCTTCTGAATCCTTGACTTGGATCTTCAACAAATGCTCCTGCTTTTATGAACCTGACTTGCAACCCTTTCTCTACTATGTGCCCAACACTTATCAAATTCTTTTTAATGGTAGGGACATAGAGTACCTTACTGAGTAGGTTGATGTTTCCATCAGGTGCTTTGACATTGCCTATTTTCTCCACAGGATGTTTTGTATCATCTCCTGTTTGTACCTCATGCTTATTCCTTGGATCTTCTAAATCTGATAGGAGTGCCACATTTCCTGCCACATGATTTGAACAACCTGAATCTATGTAGAAAACATGCTCATCAGATTTACCTTGTGGCATAGCCATGTTCATGATCAATAATGAATCCTCTTTGTTTGAGTCTTTTGTGTAGTTATTGTAGTTTCTCCTTCCTTTGTAGCCTCCTTGATAGTTTGAATGATTGTAGTTGTTGTAGTTGCCATGGTAGTTGTTGAACCTTCCTCTTGAGTAGCCATAACTTCCTCTATTGTATCCTTTGCCTCTTTGATTTCTGGAATTGCTAAAGCAATTTTCAGTTGTATGATTAGTTAATCCACAAATAGAACATGAGTTGGAGTCTTGGGATCTCCCCCTGCCTTGTCTACCTCCTCTTCCTCTACCTCTACCATGTCTTCCTCTACCTGCATAGTTAGCTTGATATGTACCTGCTTCATCATCCACTTTCTTTGCCTTTCCTTTGTTATCTTTAGACTTGCTTTTATCCGTGTATAAAGCTGAAGATTGATTACCTTTAGAGCTTTCTCCATTTTTGATAAGCTTTTCCTCTTGAGTAAGTAGTTGTCCAATGAGTGTGTTGAAATCAGGTACATGCATGTCCATGTACAAATCCATAGCTGTGGTGAATGCTTCCCACTTATCATCTGCCTTCAAGCCATTGATGACCTGCCTTACAATTTGCTCTTCATCTATTACCTCTCCAATGCTTCCCAACTGATCCGCTATATCCTTGAGCTTTGTGACAAAATCAGTCACATTTTGTTTGGGAGCCTTCTTGAGAGTTGTGAACTCCAGCCATAGTTGATGCTTCCTAGCTTTGGTACTTGAAGAAAAGAAAGCTTCAAGTGCATCCCACACTTCCTGAGATGTCTTACAACTTCTAATGTGAGGCAACAAAAAATCTGAGATAGAGTTGAGGAGATAAGACCTTGCTAGTGCATCCTTGGAACACCATGTGCTCAATCTTTCTTGCTCTTCTTGTGTTGGTTGACTTTTGTTCCTGAAACTTGGCATAACTTCATCTCCAGCCACATAATCATATAAACTTCTACCTTGGAGATAAGCTTCCATTCTTAATGACCAAGCTGAGTAGTTACCTCTGTCCAATTTGTCAATTGATGAAGGAAATCCATCTGCCATGTTGTCCAACCTTGCTCTGATACCACTATGAAGAGATGGATAGGTATGTGCTTGAAGATGAAGAGGTGTTGTAAAATCCTTGATCTACACCAGCCAAATGAACTCCAGGAGTATATGGTGGGGCCTTTTAGCTTGCCAATGGATGTATTAGACACCCTATGTACCTTGAAAGATCACTCTCAAAAAGATAGATCAAAACAGATAAGTTGGAGTTAGCTCAGAGGTGAAAACTTGCTATTCTTGGTTCATACACCTGTCCAGTGTTTTACATAATTCTCTGAGCACAGCAGCAATTAGCTCAATTCCTCTTGGGGAAGTCTAGGCAACTTAAAGAGCTAACTTTCAAGAGTAATCTCATCAAAAATAATGAACCACACACTGAGAATGAGTTTTAACAAGTGATGACATCATCCCGATTTTCACGGGCTGCTACAGAAATAGACCAGTGAGCAGAAAAATCAACATACCTCAAAATGTAGAAATTCAATGATTATGAAACTTTGTATGGTTATACTAGACAGTAAGCGGAATCCAACAAGCTTTAAATCACTGAATTTGGATAAGCAACCACTGAGACATGGCTCTGACAAGATGCGTGAAAAAGTCGGGTACCTGACAGAGAAGTGAATATGAACAGACCCTGGTAACTTCAAATGAACATAACTGAAGATTGCAACATCCAAATGACATGAAAATTTGTGCGCATATAGTAGACTTTTAGAGCTAACTTTACCAAGTTAAATCACTGAAAATGATGCACCAAGCTCAGAGAAAACATCTCTGCAAGCTGACTGAGAAAACTGAGAGTAATGGCAGTGAGTAGTACACTTCAGAAGAACATGGAAAGATGAACTCAAATAATCATGAAAATGAAAGTATATTGCTTGTAAAATACAATGACTTACTGATACATATGTGTGCCTTGTAATCACACCTTGATATGGCATAAATCTCAGCTCTTGGAGGTCTTCACATAGGTCTCTCTAACCACGACTAAAACTGCCATCTATTTATAGTTGAGTTTGGGAGGCTAACTTCCCTCAATCACTCTCCAATCAATCAATGATTGATTTGATTCTATACCTAACACAAATCATGAATTTGTGGCTCCTCTTTCCATTCTTGATCAAGTGGACTCAACCACTTAAGATTCTCTTACTTTTACATTAAGTAAACTCTTCAAAAGTTACAAGAGGTAGTTCACAAGTGAACTTTACATAGTCTTCTTTTTAAAGCTTCTTCTAAGACTTTGTGAGACTCAAGCCAATACTTAGGCTTGTCATAGACTTGCTCCAACAATTGGTACTTGTAAATACCTATGCGCAGAGATCTCATACCCTTAAGTTAGAGAATTGCTGATGTGTTTATGAAACTTACAAATACGGTACATGAATTCTTCCTTATCAAAACACTTTATTTCTTTTGTTATTTCATGCCTATTGTATGTTCTGATAAAAAATAAATGGCTTCTTCAAATGTGTTTGGATATGTTTTGTGTGAGATTGAAACCTATAATAGTATGAGGTATGTGCGCAAATGATGGATAATGTGTCTACATTGTTTGTGTGCATGAACTATCATAATTAGGATCAACTTTTGTTATTCTGAATGTCCATTTGTGTACATGGACATTGCATGTTGCTTTCTTAGTGATACAAGGACTATATGAAACCCAAAATGTTGTGTGACTTAGGTTTGGTCTACTTTGTACACCAATGTGATCAGAGATTTGAACTCATATGTTCATCCAGCATTCATATCTTTGAACGAATGGGAAGGAGTTATTATGATCCAAAATCTAGGGATAAAACAAAGAGATAATGTAAGGAAATGGAAAATAATTATGAAAAGTATTTGGGTCAAAGAAGGAGATGAGGACAATTTGGAAATGACCCTTTTCACTCTAAAATCTTTCAAAAAACAAAATAACATCTGACTAATATTGTTTACAACAAAAACATCTCTTGTTCCAATCTGAGAAGTTTGCATAGGTTTCATCTAAATTGTAAACTAGATCCTTAAAGCGAATGTTTAAAGAAAGAATAAGAAGAATGTGTTTACATCTCAATACAAGTAAGCTACAGATAAGTTATGTGTCATGTAATGGCCCAGATGTAACTAAATTCTTGCAAGTTTATGAAACTAAAATGGACCTCTATGGTGTGAGTACTTCTATGAAGCTTAGTGAATTTGCAAGGATTGCAGTGCCTGGTGTCAAACCTAGCATTTATGCTCTTCAAGAGCAATCCCATACATGGAATGAATTTAAGAATTTGCTTAAAGAAGAGTATTATTTAGAGGACTTGGTCATGCGCACACGACATGAATTTAGAGAGTGGGTGGTTACTCCAAATAAAGGCCTTGAGGTGACCGAGCTACTTCAAGGATTTGAAGAGCGATTTGACCTATTGAGTCATAATGATCAAGATGCTTTGGAACGTGAGAAAGTAGAGCTCTTCATTAAGAGTGTAGACTGTGATTAGGCCTTAGAGCTAGGTGACATGTTGGAAGGCTTGACCGAGCCATTGGGATTGACCAGAGAATGGAGTAGAGTAGAAAAGGTGGTATCGATGCTCTTGAGATGCAAGAGATGGAGGTCACATGTAGTGCAAGATAGAATTGAGGATACTCATACTTTACCAACTCCTACTCCAAGAACTCTAGTTGTGTGAATGAGATTGTTAAGGATGAAAATGAACATGGAGTCAACTTTGTATCCCTTAACCAATCCAACCAATCTATAGTGGATTTAGAGTATACAAGAGTCCACGATGAGACGATAATAGAGGAGTTGAGTGAGGACTTGGATGAAGAAATCATTTCCATTTCAAGAGATGAAGAGATATGTCATGATGAGACTAGTGAAGATGATGAGAAATTAGAAACTGAGTTTGATGATGTGGTTTTGGTATGCATGCATCAAATTGATAGAGATGATGAAAAAGTGCAAGATGGTGAGTTGATCGAGGAACAAGAGAATGTTTGGGGAAAAGATTTGAGTGAGTCATATAATGATTCAACCATTAGTGATGTTATGAACTTGAGTAACCTGAGTTTTGAAGTAGTTGATGAAGCAGGTGTCAATGCTTCCCACGATGAGGAAGATGGGGCATTGGTCACTAACTCTTCACAAGTTGAGGATATTCTCAATAGAACTCCTCAAGAAGTAGGAGGGGGTGAGAGAGATGAGGTTGATCTAGAGGAGAATGAAAATCTTGATGAATTTTCTCCCAAGCATAATCTTTTGCATAATGAAGAATTGAATGTATGTGAACAAGTGTGTAATGCTGATGAGTGTGATGAATGTTTGGGTTTGATTGATTGTGGAGAGTTGGCTTCAATGGATATGCATGAAAATCTATTAGCTGAAGATGAATTTATTGATATCATGTATGCTAGTTTGGATTTGCATGATTTTGAGTATGAAGAGTTAGATGGATTGAACGAATCATCTTCACAAAGTCAATGCATGTTGAATGAAAATTTTGAATTTAATTCAATTCAAACATATGCACCTAGTGTTCAAATAAATGAATTTTTTCCAAATAATTTTATTGAATATGATGTTTCTGATATCTCTTATGAGTTTGTGAATACAGGTGCTAATTTAGACCTGATTGAAGATTTTGAGTTCGAATGGATCGTACAAAAGACAACTACTTTTGAGTTGTTAATTAATGTTTTATTTCAGATAGATTTTCGAGAAATCCTTTCATGGATTGCATGTGTATATATGGTTATTTGGATTTAATACTTTTTATCTTTTGTCTAGTTTTATGAGTGTAGGAAATGATCAACTGAAGACAATGGAGATAATGAACAAAGAACAAAGTTGTGAAAATCTTTCTTGATAGTTATCTTATTTTAACCCTAATTGTTTTTTGCACCACTTTTGAGATGCATTGCATATAAAGTGTGCATATTGTAAGTTGAAAAGAGCACATGTTTTTAAATCCCCTAGATGCACGTTCATTTGCACAAGAGATATATTTGTAAATATTATAAATAGAAGTACATTAATCCTTGAGTAAAAACTTAGAGGAGTTGTGAGTGAGGATGAGTGAGTGCATTTGAGAGTGGAGTTATGAGTGGAGAGTTTCTTTTAGTCGAAATCCTAAAAATTGTTTCCATATTTGCACCATGACTGTAAATGCTTGCATGTAGAGTATGCATGTTTGAAAATGTAAATGCACATGTGCTTTCAAATTGATAGGTGCAGGTCCAATTGCACGTTAAAAAAGTTTTAAATACATCAAGAAAATTTTAGCTTTAGAACGAGTGAGAAGCCTCGTCATCGAACGTGTTTACATCTCAATACAACTAAACGTCAGATAAATTATGTGTCATGTAGTTTTTCCATTTATAATACCAAAGTACTCGAACACCTACTCATATGCTCTTATGCACCAACAAGTTAAGTTCTTAGCTATCTACTCCTCCCTTCTTTCTATAAACCCCTCTTCTCCACGACTACTATGTTTTAGTCAAGATCACTTTCTTGGCACCCTATGTGCACTCCTAAAAGCACGTGAACCTGACCACAATGTGGCAAGGCGTGGAGAAAATGTGATTCACAAATGATCTCCGTTTGCTAGGAAAATCCTAAAGGTAGAAGACCTCAAAATATTTTCGGAGCCATCTTGACCTCCATTTTCAGCCCGCAAGGTGGGGCCCATAGAAAAACCAGGTGAGTTTTAGAAACTATCAGTTGCGTTCTGTTTAGAAACACTCATATATCCCAGATCCAAAAGTTCAAGCGATTCCGTATACTATTGATACACGAAAAGTGTGTTTTTCCGAGATCGACGTGTGACGTCATAGTGCGATAGAGTTCAAGCAGAAGTGCTACTTGTAGTGTTTCGTAGTGTTAAGAATTGCTACAGAAATGGAAAACGCAGATGGAATGAGTGAGCTTATGAGTGATAAGCTGGACAAGAACAACTTCCATGCTTGGAGATTCAGAATGAAGAATTTCTTGATGGGAAATGTCTAGTCGAAGTACATCAAAGGAGAGAACGAAAATGCTCTACAGTTACCTAAGAGGAATCAGACTACAGAATAGTTAAAAGAATATGAAGAATGGAATCAAGGAGCACAGTAGATAATGTGTTGGCTATCTATTAGCATACAAGATAGCATGATTGGCGACATATAAGATGCCAAGACTCTGAAAGAGGCTTGGAATAGTTTGGTTAGATTGTATGAGATGAATACAAAGGCATGAAAATTGCAACTCAAGAACGAGCTTCATACATTGGAGAAGAAGAGCATGTCGGTAAGTGACTAAGCCTTGAAAATCAAAAGCATATGTGAGTCACTTGCATCTATTGGCGTGAATGTAGATGATGATGATGATGATGATAAAGTGGAAGTGTGCCTTCGTGGTTTAGGAGCTGTATATAAGCAGTTCACAACTTCTATACAGACTAGGGAAAATATTCAGAATTTTGTTCATCTAGTATCTATGCTGATTAATGAAGAAAAGAATCTTGGTGAGGACTCAAAAATCCCAAGGAAAATCTAGTTCTCAGCAGGTATTCTACTCTGGTAAAGGAAGAGGCGGAGGTAGAGGTGTCGAGAGTGGAAGAGGAAACAATAACCAAGACCAAAGTCAACAACAAAATTGTGCAAGAGGAAGAGGACAATTTCAAGGCAAGGGGAGCCAAAGAGGCCGCAAAAAATTTGAAAGAAATGATTTAGGTAATGACAATGAAGGATTTCAGAATTGTGGTAAACCAGGACACTTTGAACGTGATTACGAGTTGAAGAATCAAAATAACAAAAGGCAGCGAAACAACTATGCATCCTCAAGTGCAAATGATTTTGAGAAGTTGTTCATGGTTCAACATCACATGATGAATACAATGTCTGCCAGTGTTTCAAAATCGAATGATAATATCTGGTATGTTGATTTAGGTGCTTGAAATCACATTACCAATCATGGAGAATGGTTTCGTAGTTTGCAGAAATTGCTTGTTCCTAGATATGTTGAAACAGGTGATGATACATCACACCCTATCGAGCATACAGGAAACATAGCATTGTCTATGGAGGATGGGAAGGTAAAACATCTTGTTGATGTGCTACATGTTCCAAACATAAGAAAGAATCTAGTTTCTATTGGACAAATGGTTGACCACGGATTACAAGTCAGGTTCAATGCTGATGGGTTTTATGTAGAAGAGTACGAGAAGGGTGGACAATTGATTGCCAAAGGAAACAAAGTGGGTAGGATGTTCATCTTAAATGTGAAAATTCTTGAAAATGAATGCCGCCATGTTTGCAAAAGGTGCATGAGTTATTGGTGATATAGAGATTTCACACAAAAGAATCAAACATGCAAATCTGCAAAGTTTAAAATTGATGTAGTCAAAGGAGATCATTCATGGACTACCAAATTTCAAGGTTGCAGAGATGCAAAAGGTATCTGCAGCATGTCAATTTGGGAAACAGTCAAGATCATTGTTCTTGCATGATAAGCATGGTAGTGACAATGTGCTAGAAATAGTACATACAAATGTTTCGGGTCCTGAAAAGACCACATCTATGGGTGGTTACATGTTTTATGTTACTTTCATTGATGAGCATACATGTATAGTGTGGATCTATTTCATGAAAGAGAAGAGTGAGGTATTCACACACTTTCATAATTTTAAAGCTATGGCTAAAAAGTAGATAGGGAAGTATATTCAAACATTAAGATCTAATGGTCGAGGTGAATAAATATCAAATGAGTTCATCAATTTTCTAAAAAGTCATGGAATTTGATGTCAGTTTTCATGTAGGGACACACCACAATCGAATCGCCTTGATGAACACAAAAATAGACATACTGAAGAAATAGTAAGAGCCTTGATGGCTAAGAAGAATGTGGCTCATTGTTATTGGGCAGAAGCTATGCACACGGTTGTATACATTATGAATAAAAATCCAACTATGGTTGTACATGAAGTTACACCTGAAGAGAAGTTCACAGGTAAAAACCCAAACTTATCACATATAAGAGTTTTTGGTTGTATTGCATATGTACATGTTCCAGATGAGTTGAGGATGAAGCTTGATCCAAAAGCAAAAAAATGTGTCCTCATTGAATACTCCCTTGTGCAAAAGCGATATAAATGTTATAACCCAGTCACACGATAGCTGAAGGTGAGTAGAGATGTGGTATTTGATGAAATGTCAAGATTCTATGCAGATGCCAAAGAAGAACTAAATCTTGAACCAAATGACAAAGAAGATGCTAAAAAATTAAGTGTAGAATCTCAAGTTTTGAGTGGACCGGATGCATCACCAAGCAATAGTTCCAACTCAAATCCATGGAGTTGAAGATTGCATGGAAATTTCAATCCAAAAAATTCATCAAATACATCCAAGAAAGGTAAAGAGAAGCTTTCTACTCGTAGTAAAACATGTGCAGGTTTTGAAGACATTGATGGAGATTCAAGCGGTTCATTAAAAAGTCTTGATGAGGAACTTGGATGGCCCTTTGTGAAGACTCTAGGAGTAAGAAAAGCATATGCAGATGATACAAGAAGAAGTGACCTAGGACCAAGAAGATCTATGAAGATGGGGAATACAGTACAACGATTGACATATGACAATTATATGGATCATCATTGTACCTACATGACAAATGTAATACAAGATGCTGAACCCTCTTGTTTTGAAGATGCAATTGGAAATGTAGATCGGAAGAAGGATGTGGATGAGGAGATGGTTGCACTTTATGGAAATGATACATGGAAGCTAGTTCCATTGCCAGAAGGGAAGAGAGCCATAGGTTGTAAGGACAATGTTGATGGTAGCATAAGCAAGTATAAAGCACATTTGGTAGCAAACGTATATGCACAAACTTATGGCATTGACTATGAGAAAACATTAAGCCCTATAGCTAAAATGTCTAGTGTCAGAACACTTGTTGCATTAGCTACAGCAAAAGGATGGACTTTGCATCAAATGGATGTGAAGAATGCTTTCTTACATGGTGAGTTGCAGGAAGAAGTATACATGGACCAACCACAAGGATATGACGATTTAAAGCATCCAGAATATGTTTGCAGGTTGCAAAAGGACTTGTATGGGCTGAAGCAAGCTCCTTGTGCATGGCATGCACGGATTGCTGATTACTTAACCACCATTGGGTTTTCTATGTGTGATGTAGATCATTCACTTTATGCAAGGAAGGGTGATGATGGTATCACGATTGTGGCTATCTATGTTGACGACTTGATTGTAGGTGGTGATAATGAAGAGATGTCACGAGAAAGGAGACAAGGAAGAGAGCTCACACACACACTCTCACTCTCAAGGAGAATCACACACACAGATTGAGGCAAGGAACAATGATCTTCTTCTTCTTCTTTTACATAAAAAAGAATGTACAAGAATGACCTAAAAACAAGAATACAACAAGTGCAATATATAAAGATCAGTACATAAGGAAAATGTTGATGTATAAAACACCACAAGAACTAAACTAATATGGTATTAGAAGACCTCCATAACCATCATTAGCTTAGCAAAGCTCTTAATGTGAGTCTTCATCTCTGAACTTAGTGAAAATCAAAATTTCACTTCACAGAAATCTGCGCCTTTTCTTCAAACCTTCAATCTGACCTGTATTAGCTTGATCTTTGCAAATTCTTTTGATCATTTACAAAGAGAAGTTCTTGCTAATGTTAAGTAACACATAACAAGCAAAACTTTCAAGTAATAACTTCAAAATCTTCTGAATTTGCTCCAAACTTTTCACTATGTCTGAAAACTGAAAATCGACTTCATCGATTTGACATACCTTCACTGTTAAACTGATTTCTCTGAGTATGCATCCCGTTTCTTAAAAATCTTTTGCCCAAATGTAGTTGAAGATAGTAGCTTTAAAATGAGCTATCACTTACTGAAAACTTTACAGTATACTTCGAGATCTGACCTTAAGAAGTTCAGGTAAATGTGCGCCAAAAAAGTCGTAATTGTCAACTAACTTACACAGTCATGTGAAATCACTTAGAACTCAATGTACAAGAGGAATTAGACTTAATCCTTCTACACAAACATATGTTGTATATCAGAGAGGATGTGTACAAATTGGCTTGGCCTAATTTTTCTCATAGCCATGGAAAACTCTCTCACACTCAGAAGTTTTTTCTGAACATCTCTCTCAGAAAAGACACGACTTTTCTCTACTCACTCAGATTTCTAAAATTGAGTTCTCTCCACATGGTTTTTATCCCAAATTAACTTATATACCTATGGTTTACATTCTCCTAGACTTGAACTCGTAAGTTCTGAAAAATCAAATAAAAAACTAGACTCTAATTTTGCACTAATTTACAATAGTGAAATTGTCCCTTCACTTAGGCTTAATTTTCTGTATGCTTTTTCTTCACTTCTCCTTTCCTTCTTCCTTTCTTCATATGTCTTCATATATCCATGCCTAATTAGTGAGTGAAGCCCCAACAGCTCCCCCTCAATCACTAATTAGCATACTTTGACTTCTTCATATAGTCTTCTTCTCTTTTATTCCTGCCATCTCCTTGAACCTACTTGTCTTCACTCCATCCAAGCTCTTTGTCATAATATCTGCAATCTGATCTTTTGTAGAAGTGTACACCACTTCAATCTCTTTCTCCATTACCTTTTCTCTGAGAAAATGATACTATATTTCTATGTGCTTTGTCCTTGCATGAAATACAGGATTTGCTGCAAGATATAATGAGCTCATATTATCTCCATGAATGATAGGTATACCTTGATCAATTCCCAAGCTTTTGAATAATGTCTGCATCCATATTACTTCTTTTGCTGCTTCCACAAGTCCTTTGTACTCAGCTTCTGTTGATGATAAAGCCACTGTATGTTGTTTCTTTGAACACCAACTCACAAGTTTATCTCCAATGTATATCATGTAGCCATGAGTAGATCTTCTATCATCCTGACTTCCTACCCAATCTGAATCACTATAGGCTCTCAATCTTATATTTGATGTAAAAGGATAATACAATCCTTCTTTCAAAGTCCCTTTGATATATCTAAGAACTCTTTGACCTGCAATCCAATGTGGATCCTTTGGACAATGCATGAATTGAGAAAGAACACCCACTGCATAACTAAGATCAGGCCTTGTTAGTGTAGCATAAATTAAACTTCCCACTAAAGATTGATACTTCCTCATGTCTTTGAACTCTGCACCATCATATCTACTGAGATTATGATTGACCTCTAGTGGTGTTGATGCCTCTCTGCAATTCTCCATGTTAAACTTCTTTAGAAGATTCAAAAGATACCTTTCTTGTGATACATATATGCCATGTTCTGCATAAGTGATTTCCATTCCAAGAAAATACGACAATTTTCCTAGATCACTTATCTTGAATTCTCTCTCAAGTAACTTCTTCACCTCCTTGATTCCTTCATTTGAGGTACCTGTAATTATAATATCATCTACATAAATACAAATGTAGATCATACCTTCATATGTTCTTTTGATAAGTAAACTTGCATCTGCCTTTGAACTTTGATATCCAAGATCATTAAGATACTTTACAAGTCTATAATTCCAAGCTCTTGGAGCTTGCTTCAAACCATAAAGTGCTCTTCTTAACCTGCAAACATAATTTGGAAACTTGTGATCTGCAAACCCTTGAGGTTGCTCCATGTAAACCTCATCTGATATATATCCATTCAAAAATGCATTCTTAATATCCAATTGACTCAATGTCCATCCTTTTGATGCTGCAATGGCAATGATTGTCCTTATGGTTGACATCTTTGCCACAGGACTGAATGTCTCATCATAATCTATGCCAAAAGTTTGAGCATAGCCTTTAACCACCAATCTAGCTTTGTATCTGGCTATTCTTCCATCTGCATGCTTCTTAATTTTGTAAACCCATTTATTTCCAATCACTTTCTTACCATTAGGCTTTGGAACAAGTTCCCAAGTTGTGTTTTCTTCAAGTGCATCAAACTCTTCCTTCATTACTTCTTCCCATTGTCTCTTACCCTTTGCTTTATCATAGCTTTGAGGTTCTTCATCTTCCTTAACCATATAAGCATAATTTTTCTGAGTCAAATAAGAAATCATAGGAATACCTTGTAGGTTGCTTCCTCATTCTAGTTGATCTTCTTGGTTCACACTCTTCACGTATATCTGGATGTACTTCTTCATCAAATATTGGTCCATCTTCATTTCTTCTATATGATCCAACTCTTGATGTGCTTGCTTGCATATGTTCTTCATCTCCATCTATCTGCATATGTGACTTACCTCTTGCACTCCTTCTTATCTCTTCTTCAAATGTTTCAAGGTCACAATCTTTATCTGCATACCAACTCTTCTGTTCATCAAAGGTCACATCTCTGGAAACAATAAAATGTTTAGTTAAAGGACTCCATAGCCTATAACCCATTTGCTTTTCATTATACCCAATAAACTCATATTTTTCTGCCTTTGGTTCAAGCTTATGTCTAAGTTGTGATGGCACATAAGCATAGGCAATTGACCCAAACACTTTGCAATGGTCAAGTGTTGGTTTCTTACCCCACCAAGCTTCATAAGGGGTCATACCATTCAAAGCTCCACATGGTAGCCTATTCACAAGGTATGTAGCTGTATTTAGAGCCTCAGCCCAAAGATAATTAGGGCAATTCTTTTCTTTTAACATTGCTCTTGCAAATTCAACCAATATTCTATTTCTCCTTTCTGCCACCCCATTATGTTGAGGTGTATACCTGCAAGTTATCTCTCTCTTGATACTTGCATTCCAAAGATAGTCATTAAACTCTTGGGAGAAGTATTCTCCCCCTCCATCAGACCTTAACCTCTTGAGTTTTTGACCTGTAACTCTTTCTGCATAAGCATGAAAATGTTTGAAGGCTCCAAATACTTCTGATCTTTCTTTTAGAACATAAAGGGTTATCCACCTTGTAGCATCATCAATAAACAAAACATAATACCTAGATCCATTTATTGATCCTTCTTTTGTTGGTCCCCATACATCTGTATGTATGAGTTCAAGCAAACCATCATGCTTGAAACCTTTCTTCTGAAATGGTAGTCTATGTGCTTTTCCCATCTGACAAGCTTCACACTTGTATATCATATGTTGATTTTTCACATTTGGTAGCCCCATTACAGATTGGTTCTCCACCATAGTTTTGATTCCTCTTTCATTGAAGTGTCCCAATCTCTTATGCCAAAGATCTAACTCTGTAATTACTTCATCACCATGTGTGATTAGGGCTTGACCAACATTTCCTTGCACTTTGAGAGTAAAAAGTCTACCTTCCTTCTTACCACAAACAATGGGATTGTATGCATCCTCTGGATCTTCAACAAATACTCCTTCATTTGTAAATCTGACTTGAAAACCTTTTTCCACTATTTGTCCAACACTAATCAGATTCTTTGGTATTGTTGGAACATACAAAACATTTGTTAACAAATCAGCTCCACTCCTGCACTTCACTTTTCCAATTGAATGCACACTATGTTTTGTATTATCACCTGTTTGTACTGTATGACTTGAATTGCCTTCTTCCAATTCTGACAATAATTCTATATTACCTGACAAATGATTTGAACAACCAGAGTCAATATAAAATACCTTGAGATCCTCCTTCTCTGATGGACTTATTGAATTCATCATCAATGTTGTATGAATGTCATTCTGTGTATCATTTGCATAATTGTAATATGTGGTATTGTAAGATTGATTCTGATTCCAATTTCTTCCACCACCTCTACCATAACTTCCTCTTGAATTCTGTCTTCCTCTTTGAAATTGATTCTGAAATCTTCCACCTCTTCCTCTGCCATTGTTGTTTTGATTTTGGCTTGATCCTTGTTGATTATGCCAACAATCATATGCTAGATGATTGCTCAATCCACAAATTCAACATGTCTTCTTGTTATTGTTCTGATTACCTCTACCTCTTCCATTTCCTCGACCTTTACCTCTGCCAATACCTCTTCCTCTTGCATAATTTGCTTGAGTTGTTGACTCTTCTTCATCCTTTGTTTTACCTTTATCTCCTTTCTTCTTGTTCTTCAAGTACATTGCAGAACTTTTTCCTTTGTCTCCATCTGACTTCAAGTCTTGCTCAAATGTGAGCATCAATCCAAGTAATTGATTCAATTCTGGCACATAATGATTTAATGAGAGTTCTGTTGAAAGTACAAAAGGCTTCCATCTTTCATCACCTCTCAACCCTGCAAGTAATTGTGCTATCAACCTATGATCTTCAATATCCTCATCAATAGATCCAAGGCTATCTGCCAAGTCCTTCATCTTAGTGACATAATCACTAATGCTCTGATTTTGCTTTTTCTTGAATGTGGTGAACTCTGACCATAAGCTAGCTTTCCTAGCTTTAGTAGTGTTTTGGAAGTGATCCTCCAAAGCATTCCAAATGTCTTCAGCTGTTTCTAAACCTCTGATATGTGGTAACAAATGATCTGTAATAGTGTTATATATATAAGCTCTTGCACTTGCATCTCTCTTTTGCCATAGCTTCAAAGCTTCTAGCTCTTCCTTTCTTGGATGACTCTCATCTTCAAATTTAGGCTTTTCTTCTTCACCTGTCACATATACCATTAGGTCCTTACTCATAAGTAAGGCTTCCATCCTCATTACCCAAGCAGGATAATTATCTCTGTCCAATTTGTCAATGGACACATGATCTGCCATAGTATTCTTGCTTCTGCTTCAACCTGTAAGTATAAAGTTAAAGAATGATACCTTTTGTAGACCTTTACCCTTGGAAGTAACTTCGAAATAATCTTCTGATGACTTTTGTTTGTTGAGCACCTCAGCTTCCACCTTCTTTGATAAAGAACTCTTCAATTCTTCTTGTATCTGCTCTCCCTTTACTCTCGAGGACCTTATCTGCTCTGATACCACTTGTTGATGTATAAAACACCACAAGAACTAAACTAATGTGGTATTAGAAGACCTCCATAACCATCATTAGCTTAGCAAAGCTCTTAATGTGAGTCTTCATCTCTGAACTTAGTGAAAATCAAAATTTCACTTCACAAAAATCTGCGCCTTTTCTTCAAACCTTCAATCTGACCTGTATTAGCTTGATCTTGCAAATTCTTTTGATCATTTACAAAGAGAAGTTCTTGCTAATGTTAAGTAACACATAACAAGCAAAACTTTCAAGTAATAACTTCAAAATCTTTTGAATTTGCTCCAAACTTTTCACTATGTCTGAAAACTGAAAATCGACTTCATCAATTTGACATACCTTCACTATTAAACTGATTTCTCTGAGTATGCATCCCGTTTCTTAAAAATCTTTTGACCAAATGTAGTTGAAGATAGTAGCTTTAAAATGAGCTATCACTTACTGAAAACTTTACAGTATACTTCGAGATCTGACCTTAAGAAGTTCAGGTAAATGTGCGCCAGAAAAGTCGTAACTGTCAACTAACTTACACAGTCATGTGAAATCACTTAGAACTCAATGTACAAGAGGAATTAGACTTAATCCTTCTACACAAACATATGTTGTATATCAGAGAGGATGTGTACAAATTGGCTTGGCCTAATTTTGCTCATAGCCATGGAAAACTCTCTCACACTCAGAAGTTTTTTCTGAACATCTCTCTCAGAAAAGACACGACTTTTCTCTACTCACTCAGATTTCTAAAATTGAGTTATCTCCACATGGTTTTTATCCCAAATTAACTTATATACCTATGGTTTACATTCTCCTAGACTTGAACTCGTAAGTTCTGAAAATCAAATAAAAAACTAGACTCTAATTTTGCACTAATTTACAATAGTGAAATTGTCCCTTCACTTAGGCTTAATTTTCTGTATGCTTTTTCTTCACTTCTCCTTTCCTTCTTCCTTTCTTCATATGTCTTCATATATCCATGCCTAATTAGTGAGTGAAGCCCCAACAGAAAAAACCTAATGTCTGTGAATGAGTGAGCTGGCAAGGAACATATGTGCCATCACTCTCGATAGATAAATCTAATAAAGCTCCATAAAGTGTCCCTGACATAATAAATGTGCCATCACTCTCGATAGATAAATCTAATAAGAAAAAATCGACGTGACCACTATACATGCCAGAGAAACAAAAAACTGGTACGTGTCATCCTAGATCATCACATGTTGAGCTGGATATATTAACACTCCCCATCAAGCTCAATGCCATATCCTGTAATCCAAGCATCTCTTGAAACTTCTTCAACTTCTCAGCTCCAAGTGCTTTGATGAAAATATTAGCAACCTGCTCATCTATTCTCACATAAACAAGATCAATATCACCTGCTAATACCTTCTCTCTGATGAAGTGATAATGTACCTCGATATGCTTTGTTCTAGCATGGAAAACAAGATTCTGTGCTAACTGTATGCTACTAAGATTATCGCAATAAATAGTGATAGGCTTTCCCACTTCCATACCTAAATCTGCAAGTAGCATTTCTAGCCATGATGCCTCACATGCTACCATTGTAACACCTCTATACTCAGCCTCTGTACTCGACAAAGAAACAGTGGGTTGCTTCTTACTGCTCCATGTAACAATGGCACTCCCAAGTCAGAATAGAAAACCACTAGTAAATCTTCTATATGGAATGCTACCAGCCCAATCTGCATCGGTGTATCCATAAGCCTTCAAATCTAATGCAGCCTCATAAACCAATGCATAATCCAAAGTAGCACTCACATAATGTAGAGTGCGCCTCAGAGCATCCAAATGTGGCTTCATGGGAACCTGCATAAACTGACTTTCAAGTCCAATAGAATAACTTAGATCAGGCCTTGTAATTGTGAGATATATAAGACTTCCCACAATTTTCCTTTACATAATAGCATTTTTCAATGCTTCACCTGATGTAATATACAACTTCAAATTCAGATCTAATGGCATAGATATTGGCTTACAGTCAGCCATACCATACTTTTGCAGCATATTCAAGGCATATTGCCTTTGCATCATATATATACCTATTTCTCTATGTATAAACGCAATCCCTAAAAAATAGTGCAGCACACCAAGATCTTTCATGTCAAATTCCTACATAAGAAGTTTCTTTACCTCTTTGATGTTTCCTTTGTTATCACCACCTACAATCAGGTCATCATCATAAATAGACACAATAGTGATGCCATCATCAGCTTTCCTTGCATATAGTGAGTGATTTGCATCACACAATAGAAAACCCAATGCTAGTTAAGTAATCAGCAATCCTTGCATTCCATGCAGGAGGGGCTTGCTTCAGCCCATCCAAAGCCTTTTGCAACTTGTGAACATATTCTAGATGCTTTGAATCTTCATATCCTTGTGGCTGGTCCATATATACTTTTTCTTGTAACTCACCATGTAGGAAAGCATTCTTCACATCCATCTGATGCAAAGTCCATCCTTTTACTGTAGCTAATGCAACAAGTGTTATGACGGTAGACATTTTAGCTACAGGGCTGAATGTTTCCTCATAATCAATGCCATATGTATGTGCATAACCTTTAGCTACCAATGTTGCTTTATACCTGCTTATGCTACCATCAGCATTATGCTTTACCTTGTAAACCCATTTGCAACTTATGGGTTTCTTTCCTTGCGGCAATGGAACCAGCTTCCATGTATCGTTTCCATAAAGTGCACTCATCTCCTCATCCATCCCTTTTTCCCAATCTACAATTCCAATTGCACCTTCAAAGCAAGAAGGTTCAGCATCTTGTATTACCTTTGCCCTGTAGGCACAATGCCAAGCCATATAACTCTCATATGTCAATTGTTGCACTGAATTCTGCATCCTCCCAGATCTTCTTCGTCCACGGTCACTTCTCATTGTATCATCTGCATGTGCCTTTCTTACTCCTAGAGTCTTCACAGAGGGCTGTCCAAGTTCCTCATGGAGACTCTTTTCTAAACCGCTTGAATATCCATCAATCTCTTCAGAGCATGTACATGTTTTATGACTTGCAAAAAGCTTTTCTTTACCTTTCTTTGATGTATTTCATGAATTTTCTAGACTCAAATTTCCACACAATCTTCCACTCCATGGACTTGAGTTGGAACTATTTCTTCTTGATGCATCCGTTCCATTCAAAACTTGAGATTTAGCACTTGATTTTTTAGCATTTTCTTTGTCATTTGGTCCAAGAATCAGTCCTTCTTTGTTGGTGCAAGACAATCACCAATTGATGTTTTGACAATGCAAATAAAGTCAAGATTTGAAGGAAAGATTCAAGTTATGAAGCAAGGAAGAAGTATACATTTAGAAGAGGAAGACATATACACATATGTACAGATAGTTCAATTATGTCTTTAAGAAGTCATAAGGTTGTAAATTTTTGTATATATATGCTATGAAAGTGTCGGGGCAAATATGAGAGAGCATGAGAATAGAGAAATGAGAAGTTGTAGGACTCATTAGACATATGAGAAGTTAGTTGAACTCTCTCTCATCATTCAGTTGTAAACTCCTTCAGAAATGAAAGATTTTTTGCGCTCGATGTTTCTGAGTTTTCTCTTCCTGTGTTAGATCTTTTGTGAAATGCTTTTGTACAAGTCTAAGTCTATAGGTGACCGACCTTTGTACAAACTTTTAGCTTCCAATTGTGATCAGGCTAAGAGAATTATGTGTAGGAACATTTGTATGTGAAGAAGTATTCACTAGTTCCTTAAAGAAGCGCAAAATTCGAAGTCAATGATTTGATCATTTCTCACTCCACAGTTTAAAGTTTTGAGCAAGCAAGCACTCAATCTTTAAGTTGGAAGGTAAGTTACTTGTGGCTAAACGAATTTGCTTAAACGGGTTCTATTATTGGAGAACCATGTATTAGAAGCTATAGGTGTCTAAATCGACTTCTCAAAAGTATAGTTTTAGACATAGGTGACTTTTCAAGTTGATTTCTCAAAATATACCGAATCTTTTGGAGTAATTTAACTTGGAGGAGGTGCACAATATTTAGGCGACACTTTGTGCAAAGTTTTATAAAAAACTTTTCACATTTGCTTAGTCAATGAGAAAGATAAGTGCAACAGACTTTCTGTAGAATCATCTTCTTCACAGATTTTTCAGAATCCTTATAATTGAATGTTGATCCTCCAAATTGGTGAAGGTTTTGACTTACTCTTGATATAGAGATGTTCTAATTTCAAGAGTAGGTTGTTCTTTTGGAGATTAACACTCTCCATCAGTGGTATCAGAGCAGGAAGCAAAAAAATTGAAGGAAGGAGGATCCCGACTGCTACAAGTGCAAATCTGAAGGTTCAAAAGGTGAAAGCTTGAGGATAAAGCTTGAGAAGGAGATCATACAATATCAAGGAACTCAAAAGGAGTGTCATTCAAAGTAAAGGTAACCTTATACTTTATAAATACACAGGTGAAGAAAAGGTGCGAGATTCTCTTCAGATAGAGAAATTGGATAGAGAGAACTATCCTGCATGGTCAATGAGGATGGAAGCTCATCTTATGAGCAAAGACTTGATAGCTTACATTACAGGTGAAGAAGAAAAGCCTCAATTCAGAGATCCTAGTGTTCCAACTAGGGAGGAATTGTTAGATTTGAAGAATTGGATGAAGAGAGATGCTCAAGCTAGGAGCATTATCTATATGGCAGTCAATGAGTACTTGCTACCTCATATTAGAGGTCTTGAAAGTGCAAGTGATATATGGAATGCTTTGGAGGAGCATTTCCAAACTACCACAAAGTCAAGGAAGGCATCTTTGTGGGCAGAATTTACCACTTTCAAGAAGAAGGCCTCTCAATCCATCTCACATTATGTAACCTGAATGAAGGACATTGCAGATGCATTAGGAGCTGTTGATGAAGACATTGAGGAGGATAAATTGGTAAGGCAAATACTCACAGGCTTGAGAGGTGATGACAAATGGAAGCCATTTATTTTGTCCACTGAATTATCACTTGATCATTTTACTCCTGACTTAAATCAGTTGCTATGACATATGTTAACCTTTGAGCAGGATGTCAAAGGTGAAAGTGACAAGAGTACAGGTCATGCAATGTACTCAAAGGATAAGAAGAAAAATAGCAAAGGAAAGCAACAAGCAAATGAAGATGAAGGCACAACTATTCAAGCCAACCTTCTAAGAGGAAGAGGAGGTGGCAAAGGTAGAGGAAGAGGTAGGAACAACAAAGATGGAGTCAAAGCTTGCTGGATTTGTGGTAAGACAAATCATTAAGCCAATGGTTGTTGGCATAATAATCAGAGTAATGGTGGATATAATGAGAATTTTAATTCAAGAGGAAGAGGTGGCAGAAATCAAAGAGGTAATTTCAGAGGTAGAGGTAGTAGGGGTTACTTTGGAAGAAATGCAGGTAGAGGATTCCAAAGTCAACAATACAATAATACCTACTACAATTATGTTTCAGATCAAAAGGAGGATTCAACATTGATAATGAATGCAACTTGTGAAAGGCAAAGTGAAGACCAAAGAGTCTTCTACTACATTGACTCAGGGTGTAGCAATCATCTAAGTGGTAACATAGCGTTGATGACTGATTTGGAAAATAAGGTGACTAATCATGTTGTTCAAACAGGAGACAATACAAAGCACAATGTGAAGTCAATTGGATCAGTAAAGGCCAAGGATGGTAGCACCTTATTGAGTAAGGTCTTGTATGTTCCTATAATTCCTAAGAATCTGATAAGTGTAGGACAAATTTTTGAAAAAGGATATGAGGTAAGGTTCACTAATGATGGAGTTTATGTTGAAGACCCTAGTGAAGGGTATAAACAAATTGTTTCAGGGAAGAAAGAAGGAAGATTGTTCACATTGAAGATTCAAGGTGATGTTGGTCATGCCTTGTTTACTTATGGAGGACATAAGATCTCTGAGTTAGATCTTTGGCACAAGAGGCTTGGACATTTCAATGAAAGAGGTATCAAAGACATGATTAACAATGGTTCAGTGCTTGGATTGCCTAATGTTGCAGGTCAACATATGACATACAGATGTGAGGCATGTCAATTAGGTAAGGCTCATAAGCAATCTTATTCCAAGCATGGTTTTATGTATTTAGAGAAGCTTGAGTTGGTACACACAGATGTGTGGGGACCATCAAAGGATTTCAGTATCAATGGTTCAAGGTATTATGTGATTTATGTTGATGATGCTACCAGATGGATCACTATCTATGTGATCAAAGATAAGTCAGAGGTATTCAATACATTCAAACATTATCATGTGTATGCAGAAAGAATTACACGTCATAAGTTGAAGAGACTAAGGTCAGATGGAGGGGGAGAGTATTTCTCTAATAAGTTCAGTGATTACTTGTGGAATGCAAGTATAAAAAGGGAGGTTACTTGCAGGTGCTCTTCTCAACAAAATGGTGTAGCAGAAAGGAGGAATAGGACTCTTGTTGAGTTTGCAAGGTCCATGATGAAGGAGAAGAATTGCCCAAATTATTTGTGAGTGGAGGCTGTAAATACAGCTACTTATCTCGTCAATAGGCTACCATGTAAAGCTTTGCAGGGTATGACACCATATGAGGCATGGTGGGGTAAGAGACCTACCTTAGATCATTGCAAAGTATTTGGGTGCTTGGCATATGCATATGTGCCATCACAATTAAGACACAAATTGGAACCTAAAGCTGAAAAATATGTATTCATTGGTTATGATGATAAGCAGATGGGATATAGGTTGTGGAGTCCATCCACAAAACAATTCATTGTGTCTAAGGATGTTACATCTGATGAGCAAGGTACTTGGTATGCAGGTACTATCAATATTAATACACATGATGAAAGTTGTGAGTCAAAGGAAAGGTAAACCAAAGGTACAGATATTTGATGAACAATAGAATAATGAAGTGCAGGTTGAAGTTGAAGAAATGCCAAGATTTGATCCTGAGTGTGAAGAACCAGAAACCTCAAGGAGTGGAGAACTCAGAAGGTCATCAAGACACAAGTGGCAACCTACAAGGTATAGCTATGATACTTCTTTTTTGGCTACCAAAGATTATGCTTACATGATAAAGGCAAATGAAGACCCTTCTACATATGAAGAGGTAAAAGGTAAAGAAAATTGGGAGAAAGCTATGCAGGAAGAATATGATGCATTGATGGAGAATCAAACATGGGATTTGTTTCCAAAACCAAATAGCCAAAAAATCATTGGATGCAAATGGGTCTACAAGAAAAAAACATTTGCAGATGGAAGTGTGTCTAGGTACAAAGCTAGACTTGTTGTGAAAGGGTTTGCTCAGACATATGGTATTGATTATGATGAGACTTATGGTCCTGTGGCAAAGATGACAACTATTAGGACACTCATAGCTATTGCTACATGTAAAGGTTGGAAATTATGTCAATTAGATGTGAAGAATGCTTTCTTGAATGGTTATATTTCAGATGATGTTTTCATGGAGCAACCTCAAGGATTCAGAGATGGAAGGTATCCAGATCATGTGTGTAAGCTCAAGAGAGCTTTGTATGGCTTGAAGCAGGCCCCAAGGGCATGGAACTATAGGCTTGTAAAGTTCTTAAAGGAACTTGGATTTCAAGTATCAAAAGCAGATAGTAGCTTGCTTGTTAAAGCAAGTGATGATGGGTTTATTTACATGTGCATATATGTTGATGATATAATTCTTACAGGTACATATGAGAAAGGCATTCAAATCCTAAAGAAGCAAATGGAGAAAGAGTTCAAAATCAGTGATTTGGGAGACTTGTCCTATTTCTTGGGAATGGAGATTTCATACACTCAACATGGAGTGTATGTGACTCAAGAAAGGTATTTGGGAAACTTGTTAATCAAGTTTAAAATGAATGATTGCAGGGTAGCACCTACTCCGATGGAGGTGAATCACAAATTGAGCAGATATGGTGGAGAAGAATTCAAGGACATGAAACAATATCAGAGTTTGGTTGGTAGTCTTATCTATGCTACATTAACTAGACCTGACTTGTCATATGCAGTTGGGGTTTTGTCCCAATTCATGCATTGTCCTAGGAAAGAACATTGGATTGCAGGTCAAAGAGTGTTGAGGTACATTAAGGGTACACTCAAAGAGGGTTTGTATTATGGTTTTACATCAGATACAAACATCAAAGTATATAGTGATGCAGATTGGGCAGGTAATCCTGATGATAGAAGGTCAACCTATGGATACATGTGTTATATGGGAGATAAATTAATCTCTTGGTGTTCAAAGACGCAACATACAGTTGCTTTGTCATCTACAGAAGCAGAGTACAAAGGAATGGTTGAAGCTGCAAAGGAAATAATATGGCTTAAGACTCTGATGAAGAGTTTTGACACTATACAGAGTACACCTATCATATATGGAGATAACATGAGTTCATTGTATCTAGCTGCTAACCCTATTTTTCATGCCAGGACTAAACACATTGAGATTCAGTATCACTTTCTGAGAGAGAAGGTGATGGACAAAGAGATTGAAGTCATACATACTTCAACAAAAGATCAGATAGCTGATATGCTTACCAAAAGCTTGGATGGACCAAAATTATAGAAGTTCAAAGACATGGCAGGCATAAAGAAGATAGAGAAAACCTCAATTGATGATTGAGGGGGAGTTGTTGGTGCAGGACAATCACCAATTGATGTTTTGACAATGCAAATGAAGTCAAGATTTGAAGGAAAGACTCAAGTTATGAAGCAAGGAAGAAGTATACATTCAGAAGAGGAAGACATGTACACATATGTACAGATAGTTCAATTATGTCTTTAAGAAGTCATAAGGTTGTAAATTTTTGTATATATATGCTATGAAAGTGTCGGGGCAAATATGAGAGAGCATGAGAATAGAGAAATGAGAAGTTGTAGGAGTCATTAGACATATGAGAAGTTAGTTGAACTCTCTCTCATCATTCAGTTGTAAACTCCTTCAGAAATGAAAGATTTTTTGTGCCCAATGTTTCTGCGTTTTCTCTTCCTGTGTTAGATCTTTTGTGAAATGCTTTTGTACAAGTCTAAGTCTATAGGTGATCGAACTCTGTAAAAAATTTTAGCTTCCAATTGTGATCAGGCTAAGAGAATTATGTGTAGGAACATTTGTATGTGAAGAAGTGTTCACTGGTTCTTGAAACAGGCGCAAACTTCGAAGTCAATGATCTGATCATTTCTCACTCCACAGTTTAAAGTTTTGAGCAAGCAAGCACTCAATCTTTAAGTTGGAAGGTAAGATACTTGGTGCTAAAAGCATTTGCTTAAAGTGGTTCTATTATTGGAGTACCATGTCTTAGAAGTTATAGGTGTCTAAATCGACTTCTCAGAAGTATAGTTTTAGACATAGGTGACTTGTCAAGTTGATTTCTCAGAATCTACTGAATCTTTTGGAGTAATTTAACTTGGAGGAGGTGCGCAATCTTTAGGCAACACCCCGTGCAAAGTTTTATCAAAATGTTTACACATTTTCTTAGTCAATGAGAAAGATAAGTGCAGCAGACTTTCTATAGATTCATCTTCTTCACAGATTTTTCAGAATCCTTATAATTGAATGTTGATCCTCCAAATGGGTGAAGGTTTTGACTTACTCTTGATATAGAGGTGTTCTAATTTCAAGAGTAGGTTGTTCTTTTGGAGATTAACACTCTCCATCATTCTTTGGCATCTGCATAGAAGCTTGACATTTCATCAAACACCACATCTGTGCTCACCTTTACCTATAATGTGAGTGGGTTATAACATTTATATCCCTTTTGCTCAAGAGAGTATCTAATGAAAACACATTTTTCTGCTTTTGGATCAAGCTGTTGATATATTTAGGTAGTGATGTGTGTGAACACTCTAGGACCGTCGGGGCACTTTTTTCCCTCTTTAGGAGGTTTTTTTCCCCCGGCTTGTATATACGCCGATTGCCCTAATGGGCTACTTATCTTTGTACATTCTCTAGTAATACATTCAGTCTTTTGTGTTGTGCTCCAAACTTCTTCTTCTTCCTTGTGCTCTTCGCGTGCTTCCGCAGACGTCTATCTCCAACAATTGGTATCAGAGTAGGTCGTCGCTTCTTCTAGGGTGCCGTCGACACTCCTCCGTTTGCAGTCTCAGATTCACACGAAATTTGGTGAGCATACTCAGGGTGTTTCCGAGATCAAAACAGCTTCGCTATGTGGTGCCGAAATCGCGATCTGAGCTCGTTTCGGCCTTCGAACGCACTATCGCAGTGCTTGTGCAGGCTATTTCGTCCTTTTGTGCCAAAGGTATATACCAGTTTCTGTTCGCTAGTTTAAGCGTCTCGAAGTCTGCTACAGGTCTAGTAGAACTCGTCTAGGCGTTCTATTCAACTTTTTGAGATACAGTCAATTTTCTGCATCAAGGTATTTTAGTCACCGGCCATGGCTGAAAGCAGTGATGTATTCCGTATGTTGGCTGTTGAGGATAAGTTGGATGGTACCAACTACCCATTATGGGCTTATATGATGCGACATGTACTGGTTGCAAAAGGATTGTGGAACATTGTGTAGGGTGTTGAAAGACGTCCTGTTACACCTGTAACGACAGGTACTGCAAATACAGGTGTTGGAGCTGATGAAGATGGTGTCGAAGATGATATTCCGTAGATTCCTGTTCGTGCTTCTGTTTCTATTGCACCTACTGCAGAGCAGATTCGTTGGGATGGAAGAGATTCCCAGGCACATGCATTGATAGCCTTGTCTGTCAAACGTGCCATTATTCCTCACATTCACTCTTGCAGAACAGCAAAGGATGCTTGGGATACACTTACCACTTTGTACCAGGCTAGGAATGAGGCTCGTGTTGCTTACCTCTGAAAACAGTTGGAGAGTGAGCACATGAATGAAGGTGATTCTATGGACAATTTTCTTACAAAGATCAAAGACCTGAAGGAACAATTGATTTCTGCTGATGAGGTTATACCAGATAGCTCACTTGTGCAGATTGTTCTGAATGGTCTTCCCGATTCATATCAGAGTTTTGCCTCTACTCTTCGGTTGATGCTGAAAGGCAATCTGAATGCCTTGTCATTTGAGGAATTAGTCTCTCTTCTGTTGCACGAAGATCAGTCCAAGCAGAACAGGTCCATTATGCGTGTTGCAGATCAAGCTTTCCTGGCTAGTCAGAAGGGCAAAGGAAAATGGAGCTCTTCTACTAGTAAGCAGAAATCTGCAAATGTTGCACAATCGAAGAACCAGGATAAAGATGAAGAGAAATCAGAAAAGTAGAAATTGTTCTGCAAGTACTATAAACGAAATGATTATATTATAAAGAACTGTCCAAAACTGGCTGCTAAAGAGTCAAAGAAGAAAGAGGCTGGAATGGTTGTTGCAGAGGCCTCTACACCAAAAACAGAGTCTGCAAATCTTGTGCAGGAAGAAGAATGGGCGTTTACTACTGTCTACAGTTTTGACCCATCTTCTCATGATCAGTGCATGTCTGCAGTAGACTCAGATGTTTGGTACTTTGACAGTGGGGCGACCAAACATATTACCTCGCAGCGCAGTTTCTTCTCTTCACTCGAGCCTGCCCCTACAGGGAATACTGTCACATGCGCCAATAACTCCTCTTAAACATGTTTGTGAAGGCTTTATTTTGGGCAAAATGCAGCGTTCTTCCTTTCCAAAAGATGGTTCAGTTCAGGCTCCGCAAAAATTGCAGCTTGTACATAGTGATGTCTGTGGTCCTATGCAGACACCCTCTTTTGGAAATTACCTTTACTTCGTGACTTTCATTGATGATTTTTCCAGGCATGCATGGGTATATCCACTCAAAGCAAAGTCTGAAGTGTTCATGTGCTTCAAACAGTTTTTGGTTTTGGCTGAAAATCTGTCAGCATGTAAAATGGGCACCCTCCGTTCTGATCGAGGGGGGGAATATATGTCTTCAGATTTTAATGCATTTCTGGCTGAACGTGGGATAAAACACCAGTGTACAGTGCCGTATACACCTCAACAGAATGGAGTTGCTGAACGAAAGAACAGGTCACTCATGGAGATGGCGAGGTGCATGGTCAAAAGTCAGGCTTTACCACATAGTTTCTGGCTTGAGGCTGTCATGTGTGCAGCATATGTACTGAACAGGTGTCCCACTAAAGCGTTGCAGTCTATCACTCCATATGAGGCTTGGCATGACCGCAAGCCATCTGTTGCTCATCTGCATGTTTTTGGTTGTTTGGCATATGCATTAGTGCCTGAACAACATCGCAGAAAATTGGATGATAAGGCAGTAAAATGTATTTTTGTTGGGTACAGTTCTGAAAGTAAAGGCTATCGTCTGTATCATCCACAGACTAAACGCATTTTGGTTAGCCGTGATGTTGTCTTTGTGGAAGATGCTATTCAGCCATTGCTTTCATGTACTAAGGAGACATCTGTTAGCTCCAAAGACATGTATGATACTTTGATGCCTCTTTTTACAGGTGGACAGGCTAGTGCTGGTCCTAATGAGGCAACTTCTCAACCTTTGCAGGTTTCATATGATGATGCAGATCATTCCATTTCTGATGCAGATTTACATGATGCACTTGTTGATGAGAGAGCTGATATTGAGCAGGCAAAAACTATGCCAAAATGGTTGGTGCAGACTTTGCGTGACAGCAAATTAGATGCACCTTTGTCATATCGTACTCGTTCAGGCTCTCATAATGCCTGCTTTGCATCAGATTGCTATGCTATGGCTGCATCTAGTCTCTGTGATGAGAATGAGCCTGTTTCTTTTGATGAAGCACAAAATTCAGAAAATTGGATGGCTGCTATGCAATCTAAATATGATGCTATAATGAAGAATGGTACATGGTCTTTATGTGACTTGCCTCCTGGCAAGAAGGCCATTGGCACTAAGTGGGTATACAAGCTGAAGCGTAAACCTCATGGTACAGTTGACAGGTATAAGGCTAGGCTTGTTGCAAAGGGTTATGCACAAGAAAGAGGCATTGATTTTGATGAGACCTTTGCACCTACATGCCGTATGACTACTGTTTGCAGCATTTGTGCACTTGCAACCCATCATGGTTGGAATGTACATCAGTTGGACATTAAAACAGCATTTTTGAATGGTGACTTGCATAAAGAAGTGTATGTTTTTCAGCCCCGTGGCTTTGTGCAGAAAGGGCATGAAAACCAGGTTTGCAGGTTAAAGAAGGCATTATATGGTTTAAAGCAAGCACCAGGTGCTTGGTATGAGAAGATACATGCCTATCTGATTGCACATGGTTTTGAGAATAGTCCAACTGAAAGCACCTTATATGTTAAGCGTGCTAATGATGTGCTTCTGATCATTGTTGTCTATGTTGATGACATGCTGCTCACTGGTCCTATTGAGACACATATTGCTGATTTTAAGGATGATTTGCATGCATCACTTGAGATGTCTGATTTGGGGCATTTGCATCACTATTTGGGAATTCAGTTTATGCATGTTGATGGTGGAATGGCTTTGTGTCAAACGAAATATATTGACACATTATTGCAGCATTTTGGCCTTGAAGACTGTAAGCCTATTGCCACTCCTATGGAGACAGGTTTACGATTGAGTCTTCATGATGTTGGAGATGCATTTGATGTTGTTCTCTATCAGCAGGCTGTTGGATGCTTGATTTACTTATGCATTACTCGGCCAGATATTCAGTTTGCTGTCTCACAGATGAGCAGGTTTATGCATTGCCCAGGAGTCACGCATTGGAAAGCGGTTAAGCGCATCTTTCGCTACTTGAGTGGTACTCGGCTACTTGGGTTGTTTTATCCCAAGGGGGGATCACTATCGCCAGATTTGCATGCTTTTTCTGACTCAGATTGGGCTGGTTGCTATGACACTCGTGTGTCCACCAGTGGTTTTTGCTTCATGCTTGGTAGCTCATGTATATCTTGGTTGAGCAAGAAGCAGCCTACTGTGGCCACTTCCAGTTGTGAGGGTGAGTATAGGGCAGCTTTCACAGCGACTGTTGAGTGTGTGTGGCTCAGACGCCTTATAGCTGATTTGGGTGTTGGCCAGTCTTCTGCCACCACCATTTTCACTGACAGTCAGAGTGGATTGGCAGTTGCGAGGAACCCTGTGTTCCATGCTCGCACTAAGCACATTGAGGTGCATTATCACTATGTCAGGGAGAGGTTCTCTGCTGGGGAGATCAGCTTGGCATATGTGCCCACGCAGGAGAACATTGCAGACCTTTTCACGAAGGCTCTGCCTAGGGAGAAGTTTGAAGCTTTCCGCAAAGCTTTGGGCTTACTTCCTTTTGTGGAGTGATTTCCACATAGCTTGGCACTTCCTTATACATGAGTGCTAGCTCCTTGTTCACCGCATCACTCCCAGGGGGGATTTGTTGATATATTTAGGTAGTCATGTGTGTGAACACTCTAGGACCACCAGGGCACTTTTTTCCCTCTTTAGGAGGTTTTTTTCCCCCGGCTTGTATATACGCCGATTGCCCTAATGGGCTACTTATCTTTGTACATTCTCTAGTAATACATTCAGTCTTCTGTGTTGTGCTCCAAGCTTCTTCTTCTTCCTTGTGCTGTTCGCGTGCTTCCGCAGACGTCTATCTCCAACACAAGCTTCATCCTCAGTTCATCTAGAACATGTACATATGCAATACAACCAGAAACTTTTAGATGTGATAAGTTTGGCTTTTTACATGTAAACTTCTCTTTAGGTGTAACTTGATGTACAACAGCAGTCGGAGTTCTGTTCATGATGTATACAGTAGTATGCACAAGTTCTGCCCAATAACAATGAGGCATATTCTTCTCAGCCATCAAGGCTATTGTTATTTCTGCAATATGTCTATTTTTGTGTTCGACAATGCCATTCTGTTGTGGTGTGTACCTGCATGAAAAGTGATGCTGAATTCCATGATTTTTTAGAGAACTATTGAACTCATTTGACATGTATTCACCTCCTCCATCAGATCTTAATGTCTGAATGTACTTCCCTGTCTGCTTTTCCACCATAGCTTTAAAATTCTGGAAGTGAATGAACACCTCGCTCTTCTCTTTGATGAAATATACCCATAGTTTGTGTGTATGTTCATCAATGAAAGTAACATAAAACTTGCAACCACCCATAGATGTGGTCTTTGCTCGACCCCAAACATATGTATGTACTACTTCTAGTACATTCTCACTAACATGCTTATCACGTGAAAGGATGCTCTTGATTGTTTGCCAAATCGACATGTTGCACATACCTTTTGCATTTCTACAACTTTGAAATTTGGTAGTCCATGGACAATCTCCTTTGACTGCATCAATTTCAGCCTTTGCAAGTTTGCATGTCCAATCCATTTGTGCCACATCTCTATATCTGCATAACTTGTGCACCTTTTGCAAACATGGCTGCATTCATTTCAGGAATCTTCACATTTAAGGTGAACATCCTACCCATTGTGTTTCCTTTTTCAACCACTCGTCCATCCTGCTTGTACTCTTCTACATATAATCCATCACATTGAACCTGACTTGTAATTTCTACTCATCCATTTGTCCAATAGAAACCAGATTCTTTGTTATATTTGGAACACGCATCACATGAGCAAGATGTTTTACCTTTCCATCCATCCATCGATAGTGCAATGTTTATTGTATGCTCAATAGGGTGTGATGTGTCGGCACCTATTTCAACATATCTAGGAGCTCGTAATTTTGCAAAGTACTAAACTATTGCACATGACTCGTCATGTGATTTGAAGCACCTAGAACAACATACCAGACATTATCATTTGATTTTGAAACACCAACAGACATCATATTCATCATGTGATGTTGATAGTTATTATATTGCATTCTGTTATTTTGATTCTTCAACCTACAATCACATTCAAAGTATCCAGGTTTACCACAGCATCCTTTACTGTCATTACGTGAATCAATTCTTTGGAAATTTCTCTAGCCTCTTTGGCTCCCCTTGCCTCAAAACTGTCCTCTTCCTCCTACATGATTCTATTGTTGACTTTGGTCTTGGTTACTATTTCCTCTTCCACTTCCAAAACCTCTACCTCTACCTCTTCCTCTACCATAGTAGAATATCCACTCAGAACTAGATTTTCCTTGGGAGTTTGAATCGTCACCAAGATTCTTTTCTTCAATAATCAGCATAGATATCAGATTAGCAAAATTCAGAATATTTTCCCTCGTCTATATAGAAGTTATGAACTGCTTATATGCAGCTCGTAAACCACGAAGACACACTTCCACCTTATCATTATTATCTACATTCAGGCCAATAGATGCAAGTGACTCACATATGCTTTTAATTTTCAAGGTGTAGTCACTTACCGACATGCTCTTCTTCTCCAATGTATGCAGCTCGTTCTTGAGTTGCAATTTTTGTGGTATGAGACCAAACTGTTCCAAGCCTCTTTTGGAGTCTTGGTATCCTGTATATGTCCAATCATGCTATCTTGTATGCTAACAGATAGCCAGTACATTACCTTTCGTGCTCCTTGATTCAATTCCTCATATGCTCTTACCTAATCTGCTGTCCGATTCCTTTCTGGTAACTGCGAAGCATTTTCATTCTCTCCTTCGATGTACTTTCAGTAGCCTTTTCCCATTAGGAAATTTCTCATTCAGAATCTCCAAGCATGGAAGTTGTTCTTGTCGAATTTATGGCTCATAAGTTGACTCCTTCCATCTGCATTAGCCATTTCTACAGCAATTCACAACACACCAAAACATTACAAGCAACACTTCTGCTTGAACACTATCGCACTATGACGTGATAGCTTGATCTTAGAAAAACACACTTTTCCTCTATCAACAATACATGAAATCGCTTGAAATTCTAGATCTGGAATAATTGAGTGGTGTCGAACACAATGCAAGTCACAATTTCTAAAACTGACCTAGTTTCTTTGTGTACCCCACCTTGAGGGATCGAAATGGAGATCGAGATGGCTAAAAAACTCTGATCTGACAAAAACGAGGGACCCTAAAGAGATAACTCATGAAAATATTTCGAGGTCTTCTACCTTCACGCCAATTCTCGTAGCAAACAGAGTTCGTTTGTGAATCATGTTTTCACCGTCGCCTTCTCCACGAGCTCTCTACAACCACGATGGCTCTGATACCATGTCACGAGAAAGGAGATAAGGAAGAGAGCTCACACACACACTCTCACTCTCAAGGAGAGGCACATACACAGATTGAGGCAAGGAAGAATGATCTTCTTCTTCTTCGTTTACATAAAAAAGAATGTACAAGAGTGACCTAAAAAAACAAGAATACAACAAGTGCAATATATAAAGATCAGTACATAAGGAAAAAACCTAATGTTCGCGAATGAGTGAGTTGGCAAGGAACAAATTTTCCGTCACTCTCAGTAGATAAATCTGATAAAGCTCCATAAGGTATCCCTCACATATACCTGTGTGACCACTATACATGTCTAAGAAACGAAAAAGTGGTACGTGTCATCCTGGATCATCACATGTTGAGCTTGATATCTCAACGAGAGAGCATCAAAGAGGTAAAGCAACTTCTTATGCATGAATTTGACACGAAAGATCTTGGTGTGTTGCACTATTTCTAAGGCGTTGAGTTTATACATATAGAAATGTTGATATATTTAGGTACTGATGTGTGTGAACACACTAGGACTACCGGGAACTTTTTTCCCTCTTTAGGAGGTTTTTTTCCCCCGGCTTGTATAGACGCCTTTTGCCCTAATGGGCTACTTATCTTTGTACATTCTGTAGTAATACATTCAGTATTCTGTGTTTGTGCTCCAAGCTTCATCTTCTTCCTTGTGCTGTTCACGTGCTTCCGCTGACGTCTAACTCCAACAATTGGTATCAGAGCAGGTCGTCGCTTCATCTAAGGCGCCATCGACACTCCTCCGTTTGCAGTCTTAGAATGGCATGAATTTTGGTGAGCATACTCAGCGTGTTTTCGAGATCTGAGCTTGTTTTGGCCTCCGAACGCACTATCGCAGCGCTGTGCAGGCTATTTCATCGTTTTGTGCCAAAGGTATATACCTATTTCTGTTCGCCAGTTTAAGCGTCTCGAAGTCTGCTACAGGTTTAGCAGAACTGGTCTAGGCAGTTCCATTATGGGCTTATATGATGCGACATGTATTGGTTGCAAAAGGATTATGGAACATTGTGCAGGGTGTTGAAAGATGTCTTGTTACACTTGTAACAACAGGTACTACAAATACAGGTGCTAGAGCTGATGAAGATGGTGTCGAAGATGATATACTACAGATTCCTGTTCGTGACGCTATTTCTACTACACCTATTGCAGAGCAGATTCGTTGGGATGGAAGAGATGCCCAGGCACATGCATTGATAGCTTTGTCTATCAAACGTGCCATTATTCCTCATATTCCCTCTTGCACAATAGCTAAGGATGCTTGGGATACACTTACCACTTTGTACCAAGCTAGGAATGAGGCTCGTGTTGCTTACCTCCGAAAACAGTTGGAGAGTGAGCACATGAATGAAGGTAATTCTATGGACAGTTTCCTAACAAAGATCAAAGACTTGAAGGAACAATTGATTTCTGCTAATAAGGTTATACCAGATAGCTCACTTGTGCAGACCCTTCTGAATGGTATTCCTGATTCATATCAGAGTTTTGCTTCTACTCTTTGGTTGATGATGAAAGGCAATCCAAGTGCCTTGTCATTTGAGGAGTTAGTCTCTGTTCTGTTGCAGGAAGATCAGTGTAGGCAGAACAGGTCCATTATGCATGTTGCAGATCAAGCTTTCTTGGCTAGTCAAAAGGGCAAAGGAAAATGGAGTTCTTCTACTAGTAAGCAAAAATCTGCAAATGCTGCACATTCGAAGAACCAAGACAAAGATGAGAAAAAATCAGAAAAGCAGAAATTGTTTTGTAAGTACTGTAAAGGGAATGATCATATCATAAAGAACTGTCCAAAACTGGCTCCAAAAGAGGCAAAGAAGAAAGAGGTTGGAATGGTTGTCGCAGAGGCCTCTACACCAAAAACAAAGTCTACAAATCTTGTGCAGGAAGAAGAATGGGCGTTTACTACTGTCTGCAGTTTTGATCCATCTTCTCATGAGCAGTGCATGTCTACAGTAGACTGAGATGTTTGGTATTTTGACAGTGGTGCGACCAAACATATTACCTCGCAGCGTAGTTTCTTCTCTTCACTCTAGCGTGCCCCTACAGGGAATACTGTTACATGCGCCAACAACTCCTCTTATCCTGTTATGGGAGTTGGTAAGATCATTTGACTACTGCTGATGGTAGTTCTTTCACTTTGTCAGATGCTTTATTTGTGCCAGGGATAAAAAAGAACTTGTTATCAGTTTTTGCATTAGCCAAGATTGGCTTGGTTGTGAAATTTGTTGATGACAGGTGTATAGTTCATGATCTGTCAAATGGCGATGTGATTATTGCTTCTGGCATTTTATGTCGTGGGCTGTATAAGCTCATAGACTATGAAAGATCTGAAAAAAAATTGGCATGTGCAGTAAATGATTCTCAGGCTATGTCCTCTTTGCCCAAACTTGAGGCACCTAGAAAACATGTTTGTGAAGGCTGTATTTTGGGCAAAATGCAGTGTTCGTC
The DNA here is from genome assembly GCA_020310875.1 of Ceratopteris richardii. NCBI lineage: Eukaryota > Viridiplantae > Streptophyta > Polypodiopsida > Polypodiales > Pteridaceae > Ceratopteris > Ceratopteris richardii. The sequence continues at coordinate 49,212,500 of CM035420.1, read as the reverse complement.
CTTTCCAAAAGATGGTTCAGTTCGGGCTACACAAAAATTACAGCTTGTACATAGTGATGTCTGTGGTCCTATGCAAACACCCTCTTTTGGAAATTACCTTTACTTCGTGACTTTCATTGATGATTTTTACACGCATACATGGGTATATCCACTCAAAGCAAAGTCCAAAGTGTTCATTTGCTTTAAATAGTTTTTGGTTTTGGCTGAAAATCTGTTAGCATGTAAAATGGGCACCCTCCGTTCTAATCGAGGGGGGGAATATATGTCTTCTGATTTTAATGCATTTCTGGTTGAACATGGGATAAAACACCAGTGTAGAGTGTCGTATACACCTCAACAGAATGGAGTTGCTGAGCGAAAGAACAGGTCACTCATGGAGATGGCGAGGTGCATGGTCAAAAGCCAAGCTTTACCACATAGTTTCTAGCTTGAGGCTGTCATGTGTGCACCATATGTACTGAACATGTGTCCCACTAAAGCACTACAATCTATCACTCCATATGAGGCTTGGCATGACCGCAAGCCATTTCTTGCTCATCTACGTGTTTTTGGTTGTTTGGCATATGCACTAGTGCCTGAACAACATCGCTACAAAATTGGATGATAAGACAGTAAAATGTATTTTTGTTGGGTATAGTTCTAAAAGTAAAGGCTATTATCTGTATCATCCACAGACTAAATGCATTCTGGTTAGCCGTGATGTTTTCTTTGTGGAAGATACTATTCAGCCATTGCTTTCATGTACTAAGGAGACATATGTTAGCTCCAAAGACATGTATGATACTTAGATGCCTCTTTTTACAAGTGGACAGTCCAGTGCTGGTCCTAATGAGGCAAATTCTCAGCCTTTGCAGGTTTCATATGATGATGCAGATCATTCCATTTCTGATGCAGATTTACATGATGCACTTGTTGATGAGAGAGCTGATATTGAGCAGGCAAAAATTATGCTAAAATGGCTGGTGCAAACTTTGCGTGACAGCAAATTAGATGCATCTTTGTCATATCGTACTCCCTCAGGCTCTCATAGTGCCTCCTTTGCATCAGATTGCTATGCTATGGTTGCATCTAGTCTCTTTGATGAGAATGAGCCTGTTTCTTTTGATGAAGCATTGAATTCAGAAAATTGGATGGCTGCTATGCAATCTGAATATGATGCTATAATGAAGAATGGTACATGGTCTTTATGTGACTTGCCTCTTGGCAAGAAGGCCATTGGCACTAAGTGGTATACAAGCTAAAGCGTAAACCTGATGGTACAATTGACAGGTATAAGGCTAGGCTTGTTGCAAAGGGTTATGCGTAGGAAAGAGGCATTGATTTTGATGAGACCTTTGCACCTGCATGCCGTATGACTACTGTTTGGAGCATTTGTGCACTTGCAGCCCATCATTGTTGGAATGTACATCAGTTGGACATGAAAACAACATTTCTAAATGGTGACTTGCATGAAGAAGTGTATGTTTTTCATCCCCGTGGATTTGTGCAGAAAGGGCATGAAAACCAGGTGTGCAGGTTAAAGAAGGCATTATATGGTTTAAAGCAAGCACCACATGCTTGGTATGAGAAGATACATGCCTATTTGGTTGCACATGGTTTTGAGAACAGTCCAACTGAAAGCACCTTATATGTTAAGCATGCTAATGATGTGCTTCTGATCATTGTTGTCTATGTTGATGACATGCTGCTCACTGGTCCAATTGAGAAGCATATTGCTGATTTCAAGGCTGATTTGTATGCCTCATTTGAGATGCCTGATTTGGGGCATTTGCATCACTATTTGATTTCAAGTTGATGGTGGAATGGCTTTGTGTCAAATGAAATATATTGACACATTATTGCAACATTTTGGCCTTGAAAACTGTAAGCCTATTGCCACTCCTATGTGTTGATGTATAAAACACCACAAGAAATGAATTAATGTGACACTAGAACACCTCTATGGTCACCATCAACTCATTGCCACTCCAAACTTTGAGAAATGATAGCCTAAAGTGAGAACTTTGCTTCTACAGAAATTCCTAGTCACTGAAATGACATACCTTCAGTATTTTGCTAATTTCTCCTAGCTCAAGTATTATTTCTCCATGAAACTTTATAGGCTGAAACTAGAAGAGTAGATCTTTCCAACAAGCTATCATATGCATCAAACGGAGCTCTAGAACTCAAGTTATGGCCCTCACACGATGACCCTGTATGACCTTCCAAAACTGGAAATCTTGCCTGTTTTAGTATTCTTGATGTCCAAAAATAAAAAATTCGATGCCTAGCATCGAATTTCAGTCCAAGTCGATGCCAGGCATCGACTTTGGGCTTTTTTTGGCTATTTTTCTGCACCAGAAACACTCTATTTTACACACACATGAAGAAGATGACTTATATACTAGAAGTCGATGCCGGGCATCCATTTTATGCTAGAACTCAATGCCAGGCATCGAGTTGCTCCACAAACTTCATATTTTTAGAAGATTCAACAACAGTTAACACATAGAGAATGAAAAAATGACTTATCAGCCAAGATTCGATGCTAGGCATCGAATTGCTCAGAAAACTTGAACTTTTGAATTCATCACACAGTAGGCAAACATGGAGATGATGGAGAGAGACTCATACATAGAACTTTACTCAAATCTTTCTCACATCTATGAAAACTCAGAAGTTTTACAGATGCTTTCTCACTCAGAGAAGCCTGACTATTCTCAGTCGTATAAAATGAACTCTTTCTTCTACTTCTTCTCTCTATTCTCTCTCTCTCTTTCTCTCTCCGCGTCAGTTGATACAAACTAACTTATATAGATTTTCGTATTCTCGTGATTTTAAAAACTTCTAGAACTAAAGTGAACTAACTTTACAAATATGATACATTTGTGAATTTATCCCTTCACATAGGCATGGGGTTTTCTTCCTAAGATTTGAACTTCAAATATATGTCCAATTAGTGAGTGTTTCTCCAACACTATGGAGACAGGTTTACGATTGAGTCTTCATGATGTTGGAGATGCATTTGATGCTGTTCTCTATCAGTAGGCTGTTGGATGCTTGATTTACTTATGCATTACTTGGCCAGATATTCAGTTTGCTATCTCACAGATGAGCAGGTTTATGCATTGCCCAGGAGTCACGCATTGGAAGGCGATTAAGCGCATCTTTCGCTACTTGAGTGGTACTCGGCTACTTGGGTTGTTTTATCCCAAGGGGGGATCACTACCTCCAGATTTGCATGCTTTTTCTCACTCAGATTGGGTTGGTTGCTATGACACTCGTGTGTCCACCAATAGTTTTTGCTTCATGCTTGGTAGCTCATGTATATCTTGGTTAAGCAAGAAGCAGCTTACTGTGGCCACTTCCAGTTGTGACACTGAGTATAGGGCCGCTTTCATAGCGACTGTTGAGTGTGTGTGGCCCAGACACCTTATGGCTGATTTGGGTGTTGGCCCGTCTTTTGCCACCACCATCTTCATTGACAGTCAGAGCGCATTGACACTTGCGAGGAACCCTGTGTTCCATGCTCACACTAAGCACATTGAGGTGCATTATCACTATGTTAGGGAGAGGTTCTCTGTTGGGGAGATCAGCTTGGCATATGTGTCCACGCAGGAGAACATAGTAGAGCTTTTCACGAAGGCTCTGCCTAAGGAGAAGTTTGAAGCTTTCCGCAAAGCTTTGGGCTTACTTCCTTTTGTGGAGTGATTTCCACATAGCTTGGCACTTCATTATACATGAGTGCCAGCTCCTTGTTCATAGCATCAATCCCAAGGGGGATTTGTTGATATATTTAGGTAGTGATGTGTGTGAACACACTAGGACCATCACGACACTTTTTTCCCTTTTTAGGAGGTTTTTTTCCCCCGGCTTATATATACGCCTTTTTCCCTAATGGGCTACTTATCTTTGTACATTCTGTAGTAATACATTCAGTATTGTGTGTTTGTGCTCCAAGCTTTTTCTTCTTCCTTGTGCTGTTCGCGTGCTTCCGCAGACGTCCAACTCCAACAAGAAACAGGTATATGGATGTCAGAAAGGCAATATGCCTTGAATATCTTGCAAAAGTATAGTATGGCTGATTGTAAGCCAATCTCTATGCCATTATATGAGAATTTGAAGTTACATATTACATCTGCTGAAGCATTGGAAAATGCTACTATGTACACAAAAAATGTCGAAAGTTTGATATACCTCACAATTATGAAGCTTGTTCTTAGCTACACAGTTGGACTTGAAAATCTATTTATGCAGGTTCCTAGGAAGCCACATTTGGATGCTTTGAGGTGCACTCTACGTTATGTGAGTGCAACTTTGAATTATGCATTGTTTTATGAAGCTGGTGTAGATTTGCAAGTTCATGGATACACTGATGCAGATTGGGTTGGTAGCATTCGAGATAGAAGATCTACTAGTAGATTTCTATTCTCACTTGGGAGTGCAGCTATTACATGGAGCAACAAGAAGCAACCCACTATTGCTTTGTCGAGTACAGAGGCTCCATATAGAGGTGCTGCAATGGCAGGCCGCAACATGTGAGGTATCATGGTTGGAGATGCTACTAGCAGATTTAGGTGTGGAAGTGCAAAATCTTATCATTGTCTATTGTGATAATCTTAACAATATACAGTTAGCACGAAACCTGATTTTTAATGCTAGAACAAATCATATCGAGGTACATTATCACTTCATCAGAGAGAAGGTATTAGCAAGTGATATTGATCTTGTTTATGTGAGAATAGAAGAGCAGGTTGCTGATATTTTCACTAAAGCACTTGAAGTAGAGAAGCAGAAGAAGTTTCGAAAGATGCTTGGATTAGAGGACATGACGTTGAGCTTGAGGGGGAGTGTTGAGATATCAAGCTCAACATGTGATGATCCAGGATGACATGTATCAGTTTTTCGTTTCTCTAACATGTGTAGTGGTCACACCGATATATGTTAGGGATACTTCATTGACCTGTACTAGATTTATCTATCAGAGTGATGGCACATTTGTTTCTTGCCTGCTCACTCATTCATAGGCATTAGGTTTTTCCTTATGTACTAGTCTCTATATATTGCAATAGTTGTATTCTTGTTTTAGGTCATTCTTGTACATTCCTTTTTATGTAGTAGAAGAAGAAGAAGAAGATCATTCTTCCTTGCCTCAATCTAGTAAGTGTGTGCTTCTCCTTGCGAGTAAGAGTGTGTGTGTGAACGCTCTTTCCTATCTCCTTCCTTGTGACATGTAATACATCATCAACATGCATGTGACGAGTCAACTGAATTTCATGCTTATTTCAGTCATATTTAGAACAAAATGTTAAACCATATGTGGTTGGAAATTTCCAACAAATCCAATCATATTTCACTAGAAAATTACATCCATGTTTGCTTAGAAATTCTCTACATTTTAAGTTGTATTTTATCGTAATTTTTTAACCCTTTCAACCTCACTTGGCTGCTCTACATGGCCATGGTCAAGCATACCACTTTGAAACAAAGGCATGATTGTATCAAACACATCTTGCAAGCTAATTGTTTGCAATTTTTTAAACTCAAGTAGAGGGAAAATTAAATTTTCAACAAATACCATATCTCCACTCATTATGATTGTTTCTATAAATGAATGGTATAAATGATATCCCTTACTATCTACACTAACCAAAAAACATACATTTCTTTGCCTTATCATCAATTTTTGTTGTGATGGCACAAAAGCATATGCCAAACAACCAAATACACACATATGAATAACCAGAGGTTTATGACCACTCCATGCCTCATAATGAGTGATAGATTTCAATGCCTTTGTATGGCAACATTCAAACACATAGTTTGCACACATGATCACTTCCATCCAAAATGTGTCAAGAAGGTGCTTTCATTTAACTATACATTGTTCCATTTGAAAGAGTGTACTATTTTTATGCTCTATGAGACCACTTTTCTAAAGTGTATATGGTAGCATACATTGGTTTGAATATCCTCTTTCACAAAGGAAAGCATTAAACTCACGTGACATTTACTCATTGCCATGATCTACTTTGTACACTCATCAATATTATGATGAGCCTTAGAGAGATATTTGATTTTCTTAATCTTTTACAAACTAGCATCATTAGAAGAATGAGTGGAAGAGGAAGTTTGAGGCTTTGATTTTGATGAACCCAAAGTTGCACCATACATGCTTTTCCCTTTTGCTAAGATAGCAAGTGCTTGCATTCCCTCAATCAAGCCACTTCTATTCACTCTAGATTGCTCTTCTTGCAAAAGAAGAAATAGAATTGGATCAATGCATACATGTTTGGATTTGCTTTTCGTGAGCAAATGGAGTGTAGTGGCAAAGATTTGAAAAGATTCTCCTAATGTAGACGAATGATGCATTCAGATTAATCTTATCTATGATTGCCTATTGCTCTTTCAAGTTCTTGATGCATGTCACTTATATATCCAAAGTCTCATTTCAAAGATACATACATCCTCAAGTGTCTTCCTAAAGTATGCAACACATGCATCATTACTCATGGCATATAAAGAAGCAAGATTAGCCCATGCATGTCTTGATGTAGAACATGATTGAATGTGTGGAACTATATGAAGCTTCACAAAAAGTGCAATCAATGCATGAGCTTGGGCATCTCTGCCAGCATATCTAAGTTTCTCTTATGTAGGTTGAGGAGTAATCATTGTACTTGATGAATAACTCCATCTATTAGTACACTATGAAGTAGATGAGCTTGGGGATCTTTGATCAACATCTGCCACTATGTTTCATAGTTTTTTTGCAACAAGAATATGTTTCATCATGTAAGGCCACATTGGATAGTTAGTCCCAACAAGCTTATCTTCATCTTGTTTGGCACCCATCATTTCACTAAAGAAAAAGAACGTGACAAGATCTTTATTTCAATGAAAGTCGAAATGAATGCTAAAATTTCAACTCACAATTTGTCACTCCCTTGGTAGTTTTGACTGCATGAATGGCTTTCAAAATGCTTTCTAGCTAGTAAAAATCAATGTTCTATGATCCTAAGTCAATTTGCACTATTAAGAGTGCACACATGCCATGTCATGAAAACCCAAAACTTTAAAACTAAACCATGTTTGGTACCATTGTTAGTTGAGTGTAGAAGTGGAAGAGACACACAAGGAGCACAAACGTAGCACGACACACGGGTAAGAAGAATGGTCTATTGATGATGAATAAAATTGAAGAGCTAAATATTATCCATAAGTACAATGTACCACAACATATAAGTGTATCATGTATGTGATAACATGGGGGAGAAAACCTCTAGCCAATAGCATAGTAGAAAGTGCCCATGTATAGGTGAAGGTTCACATCAAAGCTGGTCGAGGAACAGGTAAGTGTAACATATATCTATATCTACAGTTAGACATGTATTAGATTTTTGGCGTATCTTATCATACTTGGTTCTCAATATTTCACATTCTCATTATGGTTATTCATTGGATAAATTATTGAATTCTTATGTTAGAATACCTTTTTAGTTCATGGATAATTTTTCATGGATTTTATATTTTCATCAAAATTGTGCTATGCCATAAAGTAGTTTCTAGTCCCTTGAGTTCCATCTGCTCTAAGGAGAGAATTTTGAGATTCAAATGGATTTTGAGATTCAAATGGCTACATATTTTTCTTTGTATATGAAGTTCACCTCCATTTTCCAACACTCTTTTAGTTGTTCTTGGAATTGATACCATGTAGCTATTTTGTGTATTTGATCTCTAATCATCCCACGTGTATCACAATTTCTCTCCTTCCAAGATCACCTACTCACTACTTGATGTACTTTGTGGAAGCCTATCTAGAATTCAGAAAGAACAACTTAATTTTACTTGTTGTTCAAACAAAATTTTGTATCTTATGAGCTATTCATGCGCTTGCGTAGGATCATTCCAAGATATGCACTTTTCGTATCTTAGGGTCTACTAAATGTTTGGAATAACATTTCTGTGTATTTCTATTTCATTTCTCCACTTTCACTCTCTCCAAACTATCCTCAAGCAACAAACAAACGATTGACATGGTCTTATTGTTTATTCACTTCACATTCTTTGGAAAGAAAAATAACTTCATCGTTTGGTACCTATCAATATTTCAATCAATACGTATATAAAATCACTCAATGGTCGAATGTCCCAACTACATCCATGAAATTGTTTTCATTGCACCTCGTGCAAAGAACACCAACTAGGTTAGGTGCTATGTCCAGAATGCTATACTTCAAATTTTTGGAGTGTCCTTTCAAGTTTTAATATTAACATTAGGGGAAAAAGTGAGCCCTACATGGGCTTTGTAAGGATTCCTATTTTTTAGGGATTAAAAAGCTTAATCTAAGAGATTAAGGCTACTTCAAAAATTGCTAGTAGTATTCTTGAATAAAAAAAAAAATTATGGAATTCGGTTTTTGAATTTTAAGAATATTTTTTCTTGACCTTTGGATGCATCAATTTAACGGCTTAGATTGAAAGATTTCAAAGGTTTGACAAAGAATATCTGACATGCGTAGGGACTCTCCTGCGCTCACTATTTTTTGTGCACTCTCTGCACGTTTTGTGATCCTTGGATGATGAAGGATCTAACGGTTCTCCGGTTTTGGGGCTGAGACAAATTCAAGATGCAACTCTCACCATCCCATGAGATGTAGATCTGATGCTGAAGCGCACTTGGGGCTGAGCAAAAATTCATGGCTTATCTCATCCATCCGATGAGCTTAGCATCCGATGGTCTAGGTTGAACGACCTGTTTTCATTATGCAAGACATCTCAACCATTAGATCATCACAACAATGGCCTCTGATTTTTGGCGTATAACATGTCCACGATTTGAATTGTAGCTGTCAGATTCAAGTGTTCATCCAATGGCCTACATGAAAAGGCACATTCCTTGGAGTAATTTCATCACAACCATTGCCTTCTCACATATCCAAGGGTCCACATTCAAAGTTCCCTTGACTTTGATTAGCCAACCCCAACCTTTGGATCAATGAGCCAATCCAAGGGCTCTAAATAATCTCGAGGCCTCTCAAAACCATTCATAGAACTAAAACCACTAGTTCTAAGTGGTTTTCTCCTCTTTGACCACACAAAAACAATGGAAACCTATGCCTAGCCTATGAGATTAAGGGACTAGACTGTGTCCACCACCCTCTTCTCATTGGTCCATCACTAATCAGCCATTAATCTAAAAGGCCCAAGGAGGGTTCATTTTTTCCTCTTATGATAACCAATTGACTAGAGAATGAAATAAATATAAATATCTCTCAAAATGAATATTACTAGCCAATAGACTAGAGAGCGCGATAAATTAAACTAACAAATGGCCTCTAGGTGAGCTGGTTGGGCACACACCTCTCAAGGAGAAGGTTGTGTGTTCAACCCTACGGATTCTTGGACATGCCTTCACTAGTGTTGCCGACCTATTTGGGTAATGCCTTTAGATCATTAGAACTAGATGCTATCGAGTAACCCTGTCCTTGTTAAGCTTTTGCACTCTAACCGGTGTTTTGTGGGATACGAGAGATCCCATGGGTACTATGCCCTTCACTTGTGATTCAATACATTCAAGCCTAGCGAGATTAGACTTTGGCCAAACTTCCTTCTCAAGAAAAAAAAAAGAAGAAAATGTTGCAAAACCAAGTAAACGAACAACTTCATTCGCTAAGTAGGTAAACAAATGTAAAGCTCGCGATAATAGAGACATCACGAGTTACACATCAATGAGTCTGTTCACGAAATGAAAATCATAGTCAAAAGAGAATCATGGGAGAAGTGAGTTAGGTAAACAAGAAACCTAAATTAATCACAAAATAAGTTATCAAACTCCACACACAATGTGAATTATGCCGAATCAACCAATAAACTTGCGTGAACAAAAGGATGGGATATGGAATTTTTCCGGCATCACATACCAACATTCTATATTATAATGATCCAATTGTACCGAAGCCACCTACTAACCGAGAATAGTCCTGTCCAAATGTTGATAGGGAGAACTGTCCTACATTTTCGTGTGAAAAACGTTAAATAAGATCTCCCAGATAAATCTCCACCTGCTTCACGATCAGCTCTATTGTCGGCCATTGAAACCTGCAATGAGTTTAGCAGAAGTGTAAAGAAATTGATAGGCATATTGCTTTTCAAACAGATCCCATTAAGAAAACAGCAGAAGTAACTGCAAAAATACAAAGACGTACGTGGTTTGACTGTCGTATTCGTACCCCTTCAAATGCGAAAGCTGATAGAGAGCGTTACTCCAGCGTTCTCGATCCTCCGGCGTGTTTCGTTCCACTGCTGATAAGTCAAATTCTGAACCTGGCGACTGGTAGCGAACTACGCAGGGTGTCACGTCGTGGAATACCGGCAGCACTCTACGAACGGGAGCTTCTATATTCATGATTTGGACCAATGCGTCTAGACATAAGCGGGACCTTCCAAAGCCTGGGCTTAGAAGAACAATATGTAACCTGGACTTCAATATGTCGGAGATGCAACACATTATATCAGATTCCGCTTCAACTCCCTGATCAAGGCATTTGATGCGCTTAGAGCCGAGCACGCCGCGAAGGATACTTGCAAAATCACGCTTCGTATCTGCGGCGTGGCAAATAAAAACGTCATACTCTTCACGGGATGCTGCAAGCATATCTTCCACTTTTGCCACAATGTCCTGTACTTTCTGCCATGTATGCCTGTCATGGGTGTTGAGAAAGTAAGAATACATTAACTCCAAACGAAACAAGAATTACATTTTGTAACATGAATTTGTCACTCTACAGAAACACATTTCAATCCCCTTGTAATAAGATCTCGTGAGATATTGAAACGAGAATGGTAGACCTACGTTTGCTGACTGTCGTAGTGAAACCCCTCAATATTGGAAACGTCTATGAGGGCTTTAGCCCAGGCTTCTATTTCCTCGTCAGTGCTTCTTGACATCCCGCGTAAGTTGTATAGAATCCAGTGTACCTGCACATCGTAATAAACAGGTAGCACTGTACTGGTCATCGGACACCTGGCGGATCGGCCTTGCGTATCTAGAATTTGTAAGACCTCGTCCAGACACCACCTGGATTCTGCAAAGCCTGGGCTTAGTATTATAATGTGCACCTTCGATCCTTTTATTGCCTCTGCGAGGGTAGAGAATATTTGATCTCCCCTTTCCATTGTATAGTCGACGAAGCATTTAATACCCTTGGACTCCAGCACTCCTCTAAGAACACTGACAATGTTACGCTTTGAATCCGGGCCACGATGGCTGATGTACACATCATAAACTCTACGCATCATTGTACGTTGCCTTGAGCTGCTCACCTTCCTGATAAACAGTCTTCTTCTTTGACTGGCACACATTTTCCAAAGACCGACTTTGCGGCTTCCGATTCTTTATCTAAGCTCGGGTGAAAATCTGTTATGCGCAAGTGGAAAGATATTTATAATGCCCAGCGGCAGGCGCTGTTTGCTTTCCTTTCCAAATTCCTCTTCGGATCAAATATCTGAGCTCCTGCAGGTGTTGTATAAAACCATTGCATTACTGCAGACGTGATGGAAGCCTTTTCGAAAGAGCAATTTCGCACTCTGATCTGCTACAACAAAATGTCCCAGAGTTGACTGTGCAACGAAATCTGCATGAGTTTTGGTTTGACGGCTTGCTTACCTCTTAACTGTTTGAGACGAATATAATCTGATCGTTCGATGCCACAGCCGTCTTAATTCCGAGTGCAAGGTTTCACTCTCCGGATGAAATACTACAAATACACCAAAAAATAACTAAAACGAAGCGTCGAAAGGATAGGACAATAGATCATGGAATCTTTTAAGCTTCGCAGCGCCAGACTCTACATTTCTGTATAACCATGCTACATCTGCGTCCGATACACACACTGGTTCTTCGAGATAACTTTCAAGTGTTTCAAAAAAATAAATCGAACTCTTACCATACGCAATACCTTTTTGTTTCTGTTTCACTCCATATGGCATTCGAAGACGCTTGAGATGTGATCTTCGCCTTACGTTAATACAGCAAGCGAAGCGATTGCGGAAATGGGCTTCAATGACGGAGCGGATTATATAGATCGCCTCTCAGTGCAGCCCATAGATTAGCCATTTCGCCATCGATCGAACCTACCGGACCTACGCGGCATCGACGTACGAGGATAAATAAAGAAATCTTCTGAATGAAGTATGCCTTCCCGGGGTCAGCAAGAGACTGGCGACTCATGAGCTTTTGGGTGGCAAATTCGCAATAAAACATGACGATGAGTTGGGTTCACACAGAACACTAAAAAATGTATACTGTTCCAGGTGGAAGAGTGATTAATTCCACCGGTCATGTGTTCAAACAAGAAGACAGGAACTGGCAATAGTTATTTTCATGCCGCAGCCCTATATGAACACAAAAGATGGTGGAACAAATACTTTTTTTTACATAAACCTTTACAATTACATAAACAAACATATTTTATTACAATACATTGCATTAAAATGAGGCATAATGTAATTGCTACAAGACATTGTGATGGTGATGATGATGATGATGATGTATCCATCTAGTCCACAACCTTTAGGAATCTCGCTCTCTGGACCTATAATATGTTTGGTTTTTTCCTGCTGATCTACCTTCACTTTTGCTTCGAGAGGTATTTCAAGCATGAGAAAGTCTGACCTTAAAATGTTTTGCCTAAAGAAGTTCGTCCTTCATCCTCAGAATTACACAAGTGCAATCTTTCCATGGGAACCCTCATAAATATTGTGGTTGATGAAAAAATATTTGTAAGATATTATGACATCACGACATTCAAATGTGGATATCTTGCTATAAATTATCCACTTACTCAGTTTAATATGTATGTATATAAAATGTAGAACTTGTTAAATGCCCGTTTAGTTTTCATGTTGAACGGAGATCTTGGGTCCACCCTGTTATTGCAACACATTGATTGATTTGATATCATAGTTTGTTTTTCACAAATATATTCAAAGGAAGTGTGCTTTGGAATGTTGAGAACTTCAGCTAGAGAATACATCAGACTAAAAAGGATGAACTTGAAGGAAATTGAGATGTTAGACGAGTCGAGAATCTTCAATTTGAATAACATTCGAATGTTTGATTTTATAGAGTTTTATCTTTAAATAAAAAGAACGTGGAACTTCTCATTTTCTAATTTTAAAATATTATTGTTTGTTGACCTGGACATCTGTGCCGCTCAGGGCCGAGATTTACCCTTCGGTACGTTTTTACTCCGTCTGGGTCATGCACTAGTAGCTCACCTCAAAAAATGTCGCCACACTCTGTGAATAGAGAGTGCTACGTGGCCTTCAGTGATTCGAGCAGAGAAGCAGTGCACTTCTGCCGCCGCCCTCTGTGAACTAGGCCTCAGAGAAAGCTGTGTGCATCTCTTCCCCTCTTGTCGAAATCTCATTGCATGAAACATCGGAATCTATGGTATGGTTCATGGTTAGAGTTCCTCTCGGCATGCCCTCTCGGATGCCATCTTACCCATGATCTTTCATCTAGTGTTTGTCGTCCTATTTGTCTCTTGACTCTTCAATGGCTGAACGCTCTTTGAGTGATTGCCACCTATTGAATAAAGACTTTGTAAAGAGAACGCTCACTAGTGCGTTGTACATTATGATGATGTATATTTCTTTGTAAATAACCTCAAAAATAAAATTACAAAGCTTTGAATTTTATAAGACTTGGAAAGTGTCGTCTTTAAGTCACCCTAGAGTAATGTGCAAATTTTGAGTGTCATTAGAGGAGTAGAGGTAGTAGCTTTTAAGCCTTGAAGTTGAGAACTCCATAAAAAATAGCTCCTTTAGAAAATATATAAGCCAATGATGTGATGTTTAGAAGGACAGCTTGATCATTTGTATTCATTCACTATTGATTTGTATTCATTCACTATTGAGGATATAGCTTTTTCTTGGTTGTTATCTTTTGTCTTGTGTACCTTTCTTTGTGAGATCTCTTGTGTGGATTGTTGTGTGTTTTTTGGTTGAATCCTCACAAGATTATAGATGAGTGTACTCTTGAGTTTTAGGTTCATTAAAGTTATTTGAAGAAGGTTGATAGTTTCGAGAGGGCTTCAGCATTCGTTTTGAGGAAACATAAGTAACGTTTTATATTATTTTTGAGTTCTATATGAAAAATAACATGAGTTGGACACTTGAATGATTTGGTGTAGAATTTAGAGAGAAACGATCATTTTAAGTTTTTACGTATAACTGCTCAAAAAATCGTGTTTTAATATTCGTATATTTCTTTCAATATTTGATGATCTCGTGTAAAGTTTTGCTTAATTCTTGTGTGAATAATCATTTTGTTTTATGTGTTAATCTTTAAGCAAAAATCAGGTTAACTCATCTTTGGATTAATAATTTGAAGAAGTTTCTTGAATCATTGAAGAAGAAGGTCAATAAAATCACCTGATCTTCTATGTCAAAGATGTTTTGATGAGGAGGGAAACATAATATCTTTTGTGGGAACATTGTTGAGGACTAGGTAACCTACATTGATGGTGCCAAAATCACAAATAAACTTACACTTTTGTTGGCAATTTAACTCACAACCTCCCGATTAGGAGTGTGATGGGCTAACTACTTGCCCCAAATGCCATGGTTGAGGATTACTTCCTAATCCTCTCTCTTAAGGTGTGGTTCAACCATCTCCTACTAGGATTATGTGACATTCCTTCCCTCTTAGATTCAACATTATCCTCAATGCTCACTTGTGGAACCTTGTATCTAACTTGGGTCCTTTCCCACATTTGAACACCTCCACTAGCCTTAAATTCTAGTGCATGAAAATGTTTAGGACCTATCCAACCCTACATTGGTGCCCAAATGCCCATGCACCTTCCTTCGTGTCGAGTTTCACACTCACCCATAGTCAAGCACTTCTCAACTACCCATAATTGAGGCTTCTTACCTCTATCGTTCCCAAGTTCCTCAACTAGGCTCTGATACCGATGTTGCGAATTGAACTCACAACCTCCCGATTAGGATTGTGATGGGCTAACCACTTGCCCCAAAAGCCATGGTTGAGGATTATCTCCTAATCGTTGCTCTAAAGCTATGGTTCAACCATCTCCTCTGGAGAAATTTAACTCCAATATGCGCAACAGAAGTTAGAGAACCTCTTCTCGAAACTACCTTGTAAACCATATGCTTACAAAAACCTGATTCAGTCACAAGTCCAAACTCCATGGGTGTGAAATTTTGTACACACACCATAGAATCTCTTAGCTTTCTAACAAGCTAAATAACACTCCATTTGGAGTTCATATGGCTAGGCAAACGACTATATAAATATAGACTACCTTTAAACTCAAGTTAAGTAGAAAATGCAGGTTCACAAGAACTATTCTCAGTCACTACTAGGGAATCATCTAACAACCATTTTTGAGGTACAGTGATTCGGAGTGATAAGCTTTCCAACAAGATATCATATGCATTAAATGGATAAGTATTTAGAGAGATATCACCTTCACATGGTGGTTGTGTAAAGAAAAGGTATGCGGTTGGAATACCAATATGCTTTGTGGCATCCAAATTGGGGTCGTTTTGATATCCATTGGTGACATATTGGCTAGCATATGGTTCTACACCATCTCCTTGTCATCTCCACACATTTTCACATTCAAGTGACTTATATATATAGAGATATTTGCATGCAAGTTTGTGTCTCATCACCTATCCTTGCATCTTCTCTCACCTCTTGACTTCCACTTCTTGTCTTTTGACCTTCCATTGCCTTGGGTGACTTTTGGTGCTCCAACGCACTCCATATGGATAAGTTCATGACTTTTTTTATTATTCCATCTCACTAAACATATTTTGGCATTTATCTCTCTTTTATGTTTAGTGAGATGGAATATGTTCTGAGTGTAGTCTTTATATTTTCATCAAATAGCTTCATTTGGGGCTTACAAAAAATACATAAATGATGAACAGGTAAATAATGGGAGGTGATTATGTGTCAAGCCTCACTTTTGGAGCTTGCAAAAGCTCCAGAAGTTTCAACATTCCCGCTCAATCTATAGTTAGGATTCCATTCTAGTCTCCAATTCGTGTCTTCTTCGTCTTTCGTGTCTATTGCCCTTTGCTTGATAGGTTGCTAATCTCCCTTCTTTGCGTACAAGCTTGTTTCACTTCTTTCTAGCATCATTCATTCTCCGTTGACTCTTAGCAAGAGCTCTTCTTCAATCCCTATCATAAAACATGCTTCATACAAACTCATAGAATGAAATGAGATCACCTCTGTCATATCATACTCATTCAGGCTCTCATAGTGTCTCTTTTGCATAATCAGATGTTGCACCTCCTGCAACTTCACTTCTTTACATTTACACATGTAAATGTTCCTACACTCAATTCTCTCAGCTTAATGACAATTAAAAGCTGAAAACTTGTATATAGGTCAATCACCTATAGAATTAGACTTCTACAAAAGCATTTCACAAAAGATACAACACAGAAGGAGAACTCTCAGAAATATCGAGCGCAACTTTTCTTCACTTCTGTAAAAACTTTACATCTGAGTGATGAAAGAGATCTTACTCACTTCTAAAGTGTCTAATGACTCATACAAATTCTAATTTCTCTATTCACATGCTCTCTCATATTTTTCTTGACATGTTTCCTTGTACATATAGGCAAATTTGTAGAAGCTCATCACCATACAAAAGTATAAGTGAGCTAACTCTAAATTAATGTACATATGTATACACATCTTCATTCTTTGAACATGTACTTTCTTCATGCTTCATGACTTGATCTTTTCTTCAATCCTTGACTTCGAAACTTCATTAAGACTTCAATTGTTGATTACCTTGCACCAACAACTCCCCCTGAATCATCAACTGAGGTTTTCTCTATCTTCTTTATACCTTCCATGTCTTTGAATCTTTGTAGCTTTGGTCCATCCAAGATATAGGTTAGCATATTAGCTATCTGATCTTTTGTTGAAGTATGTATAACTTCAATCTCCGTATCCATTACGTTCTCTCTTGGAAAATGATACTGAATCTCAATGTGTTTAGTCCTGGCATGAAAAACAGGATTAGCAGCTAAATACAATGAGCTCATGTTATCTCCATGAATAGTGGGTGTACTCTAAATGATGTCAAAACTCTTCATAAGAGTTTTAAGCCATATCACTTCCTTTGCCGCTTCAACCATAACTTTGTACTCAGCCTCTGTGGATGATAAAGCAACTGTGTGTTGCTTCTTTGAATGCCATGAAGTTAACTTATCTCCCACATAACACAAGTATTCATAAGTTGATCTCCTATCATCAGGATTACTTGCCCAATCTGTATCACTATATATCTTGATGTTTGTATCTGATGTAAAACCATAATACAAACCTTTCTTGAGTGTAACCTTAATGTACCTCAACACTCTTTGTCCTGCAACCCGATGTTCTTTCCTAGGACAATGCATGAATTGAGATAATACTCCAACTACATATGACAAGTCAGGCCTAGTTAATGTAGCATAGATCAGACTACCAACCAAAATTTGATATAGCTTCATGTCCTTGAATTCTTCTCCTCCATATCTGCTCAATTTGTGATTCACTTCCATTGGAGTAGGTGCTACCCTGAAATCATCCCTTTTAAACTTGGTCAACAAGTTTTTCAAATACCTTTCTTGAGTTACATACACTCCATGTTGAGTATATGAGATCTCCATGCCCAAGAAATATGACAAGTCTCCCAAGTCACTAATCTCGAACGCTTTCTCCATTTGCTTCTTTAGGCTTTGAATTCCTTTCTCCTCTATACCTGTAAGAATTACATCATCAACATATATGCACATGTAAATGAACCCATCATCACTTGCTTTAACAAGCAAGCTACTATCTACTTTAGATACTTGGAAACCAAGTTCTTTCAAGAACTTCAGAAGTCTATAATTCCATGCCCTTGGGGCCTTTCTTCAAACCATACAAAGCTCTCTTGAGCTTACATACATGATCTGGATACCTTTCATTTCTCAATCCTTGTGGTTGCTCCATGAAAACATCATCTGAAATGTAACCATTTAGAAAAGCATTTTTCACATCTAACTGACATAATTTCCAACCTTTACATGAAGCAATAGCTATGAGTGTCCTAATAGTTGTCATGTTTGCCACAGGACTATAAGTCTCATCATAATCTATACCATATATCTGAGCAAACCCTTTCACAACAAGTCTAGCTTTATACCTAGACACACTTCCATCTGCAAGCGTCTTTGTCTTGTAGACCCATTTGCATCGAATTATCTTCTGACTATTTGTTTTAGGAACCAAATCCCATGTCTCATTCTCCATCAATGCATCATACTCTTCCTTCATAGCTTTCTCCCAATTTTCCTTACCTTTTGCCTCTTCATATGTAGAAGGGTCTTCATCTGCCTTTATCATATAAACATAATCTTTGGTAGCCAAAAACGACGTGTCATAGCTATACCTTGTAGGTTGCCATTTGTGTCTTGATGACCTTTTGAGTTCTCCACTTCTTGATGTTTTTGGTTCATCACATTCTAGATCAAACATTGGAACTTCTTCAACTTCAACCTGTACTTCATTGTTCTCCTCTTCATCAAATATCTGAACCTTTGATTTACCTTTCTTTTGATTCACCAATTCTTCATCACCTGCATGAATATTGATTGTACGTGCATACCAAGTACCTAGCTCATCAAATGTAACATCCTTTGACACAAGAAATTGTTTTGTGGATGGACTCCGCAACCTATATCCCAACTGCTTATAAGCATATCCAATGAACACATACTTTTCAGCTTTTGGTTCCAATTTGTGCCTCAACTGAGATGGTACATATGCGTATGCTAAGCAACCAAATACTTTGCAATGATCTAGAGTAGGTCTCTTACCCCACCATGCTTCATATGGTATCATACCCTGTAAAGTTTTACATGGTAATCTATTGACCAAATATGTGGCTGTATTTACAGCCTCAGCCCACAAAGAATTTGGGCAATTTATCTCCTTCATCATGGATCTTGCAAACTCAACAAGAGTTCTATTCCTCCTTTCTGCTACACCATTTTGTTGAGGAGAGTACCTGCAAGTAATTTCCCTTTTTATACCTGCATTCCACAAATAATCATTGAAATCATTAGAGAAATACTCTCCCCCTCCATCTCACCTTAGTCTCTTCAACTTTTGACCTGTAATTCTCTCTGCATACACATGATAATGTTTGAATGTATTGAATACCTCTAACTTATCGTTGATCACATAGATAGTGATCCATCTAGTAGCATCATCAACATAAATCACATAATACCTTGAACCATTGATACTGAAATCCTTTGATGGTCCCCACACATCTGTCTGTACCAATTCAAGCTTCTCTGAATACATAAAACCATGCTTGGAATAAGATTGCTTATGAGCCGTACCTAGTTGACATGCCTCACATTTGTATGTCATATGTTGACCTGCAACATTAGACAATCCAAGCACTGAACCATTGTTAACCATATCTTTAATACCTCTTTCATTGAAATGTCCAAGCCTTTTGTGCCAAAGATCTAACTCAGAGATCTTATGTCCTCCATAGGTGAACAAGGCATGACCAATGTTACCTTGAATCTTCAATGTGAAAAATCTTCCTTCTTTCTTCCCTAAAACAATTCGTTTATACCCATTGCTAGGGTCTTCCACAAAAACTCCTTCATTAGTGAACCGAACTTCATAACCTTTTTCAACAATTTTTCCTACACTTATCAAATTCTTTGGAATTGTAGGAACATACAAAAACTTACTCAAGAGAGTACTTCCATCCTTGGCCTTCATTGATCCAATTGACTTCACATTGTGCTTTGTATTGTCACCTGTTTGAACTACATGATTAGTTACCTTATTCTCCAAATCAGTCATCAAAGCTATGTTGCCACTGAGGTGATTGCTACACCCTGAGTCAATGTAGAAAACTCTTTGGTCTTCACTTTGCCTTTCACAAGTTGCATTCATTATCAATGTTGAATCCTTCTTTTGATCTGAAGCATAATTGTAGTAGGTATTGTTGTATTGTTGACTTTGAAATCCTCTACATGCATTTCTTCTAAAGTAACCTCTACTACCTCTACCTCTGAAATTACCTCTTTGATTTTTTCCACCTCTTCCTCTTGAATTAAAGTTCTGATTATATCCACCATTATTCTGAGTATTATGCCAACAATCATGAGCTAAGTGATTTGTCTTACCACAAATCCTGCAAGCTTTGACTCCATCTTTATTACTTCTACCTCTTCCTCTACCTTTGCCACCTCCTCTTCCTCTTAGGAAGTTAGCTTGGCTAGTTGTACCTACATCTTCATTTGCTTGTTGCTTCCCTTTGCTATTCTTCTTCTTATCCTTTGAATACATTGCTTGACCTGCACTTTTATCACCTTCACCTTTGACATCCTACTCAAAGGTTAGCATATGTCCTAGCAACTGATTTAAATCAGGAGTAAAATGATCTAGTGATAACTCAGTAGACAAAATGAATGGTTTCCATTGGTCATCACCTCTCAAACGTGTGAGTATTTGCCTTACCAATTTATCCTCCTCAATATCTTCATCAACTGTTCCTAATGCATCTTCAATGTGTTTCATTCTTGCTACATAATCTCACATGGATTGAGAGGCCTTCTTCTTGAATCTAGTAGACTCTGCCCACAAGGATGCCTTCCTTGACTTTGTGGTGTTTTGGAAACGCTCCTCCAAAATATTCCATATATCACTTGCACTTTCAAGACCTCTAATGTGAGGTAGCAAGTAGTCATTAACTCTCATATAGATAATACTCCTAGCTTGAGCATCTCTCTTCATCCAAGTCTTCAACTCTAACAATTCATCCCTAGTTGGAACACTAGGATCTCTCAATTGAGGCTTTTCTTCTTCACCTGTGATATAACCTATCAAGTATATGCTCATAAGATGAGCTTCCATCCTCATTGACCATGTTGGATAGTTCTCTCTATCCAATGTCTCTATCTGAAGAGAATCTCCCATCGTTTCTTCACCTGTGTACTAAATTCTTCAACCTTTAGAAGAAATAAGTATACCTTTGCTTTGAATCAAGTTCCTTTTTTCTTCCTTGATATCTTCTGACCTCCTTCTCAAGCTTTACTTTCAACCTTTCACCTTTTGTATCTTCAATTGTCTTCTTCTGCAGTAGTCGGGGTCCTCCTTTCTTCAATTTTGATGCTTCCTGCTCCGATACCACTGATGGAGTGTTAATCTCCAAAACAAGAAGTTATTCTTGAAGTTAGAGCACCACTATATCAAGAATAACTTAAAACCTTCACCTATTTGGAGGATCAATACTCAACTATCAAAATCTTGAACAAACTGTGAAGAAGATGACTAATGTGAGGTAGCAAGTAGTCATTAGCTCTCATATAGATAATACTCCTGTGATATAACCTATCAAGTCTATGCTCATAAGATGAGCTTCCATCCTCATTGACCATGTTGGATAGTTCTCTCTATCCAATTTCTCTATCAGAAGAGAATCTCCCATCGTTTCTTCACTTGTGTACTAAATTCTTCAACCTTTAGAAGAAATAAGTATACCTTTGCTTTGAATCAAGTTCCTTTTGTCTTCCTTGATATCTTCTGACCTCCTTCTCAAGCTTTACTTTCAAGCTTTCACCTTTTGTATCTTCAATTGTCTTCTTCTGTAGTAGTCGGGGTCCTCCTTTCTTCAATTTTGATGCTTCCTGCTCCGATACCACTGATGGAGTGTTAATCTCCAAAACAAGAAGTTATTCTTGAAGTTAGAGCACCTCTATATCAAGAATAACTTAAAACCTTCACCAATTTGGAGGATCAATACTCAACTATCAAAATCTTGAACAAACTGTGAAGAAGATGACTACACAGAACGTCTGCTGCACATAACTCACTCATTGACTTATCAAATGTGTAAAGTTTTATATAAAACTTTCCATAAGGTGTTGCCTATAGTTTGCACACCTCCTCCAAGTTAAATTTTTTCAAAAGACTCAGTAGATCTTGAGAAATGGTCTTTATAAGTCACCTATGTCTAAAACTGTAGTTATTTATAGTTGACTTTGACACCTGCAACTTCTAAAGCTTGGATCTCCCAAATTAGAATGTGTTTAATCAAATGCTTTTAGACATAAGTAGCTTACCTCTCAACTTAAAGAATGACTGATTGCTTGCTCAAACATTTACACTATGGAAGGCGAATTGACCAAAACATTAGTATCAAGTTTTGCACCTCCTACAGCTTCACTTCTTTACATTTACACATGTAAATGTTCCTACACTCAATTCTCTCACCCTGATTGCAATTAAAAGTTGAAAACTTGTAGAGATGTCG
Source organism: Ceratopteris richardii (assembly GCA_020310875.1). NCBI lineage: Eukaryota > Viridiplantae > Streptophyta > Polypodiopsida > Polypodiales > Pteridaceae > Ceratopteris > Ceratopteris richardii. The sequence continues at coordinate 49,190,154 of CM035420.1, read as the reverse complement.
ACCACCTATAGACTTAGACTTGTACAAAAGCATTTGACAGAAGATACAACTAGCTTTTGCATCTTTGATTCTTGGAATTCCTAAAGGAGTTTTTAGTTGTGTGATTAGTTAATCCACAAATAGAACAAGGATTAGAGTAGTCTCCCCCCACCTTTTCTTCCTCCTTTGCCTCTACCTCTACCGTGCCTTCCTCTACCTACATAGTTAGCTTGGTGTGTACCTGCTTCATTGTTGGAGCAAGTCTATGACAAGCCTAAGTATTGGCTTGAGTCCCACAAAGTCTTAGAAGAAGCTTTAAAAAGAAGACTATGTAAAGTTCACTTGTGAACTACCTCTTGTAATTTTTTGAAGAGTTTACTTAAGTGGTTGAGTCAACATGATCAAAAAGGGAAAGAGGAGCCACGAATTTGTGATTTGTGGTAGGTAGAGAATCAAATCAATCATTGATTGATTGGAGAGTGATTGAGGGAAGTTAGCCTCCCAAACTCAACTATAAATAGATGGCAGTTTTAGTCATCGTTAGAGAGACCTATGTGAAGACCTCCAAGAGTTGAGCTTTATGCCATATCAAGGTGTGATTACAAGGCACACATATGTATCAGTAAGTCATTGTATTGTACAAGCAATATACTTTCATTTTCATGATTATTTGAGTTCATCTTTCCATGTTCTTGTGAAGTGTACTACTCACTGCCATATCTCTCAGTTTTCTCAGTGAGCTTGCAGAGATGTTTTCTCTGAGCTTGGTGCATCATTTTAGTGATTTAACTTGGTAAAGTTAGCTCTATAAGTCTACTATATGCTCACAAATTGTCATGTCATTTGGATGTTGCAAACTTCAGTTATGTTCATTTGAAGTCAACAGGGTTTGTTCATCTTCACTTCTCTGTCAAGTACCCGACTTTTTCACTCATCTTTTCAGAGCCATTTCGCAGTGGTTACTTATCCAAATTCAGTGATTTAAAGCTTGTTGGATTCAGCATACTATCTAGTATAACCATACAATGTTTCATAATCATTGGATTCCTAAATTTGGAGTTAGGTTGATTTTTCTGCTCACTGGTCTCAAATTGTAGCAGCCCGTGAAAATCGAGATGATGTCATCAGTTCTTAAAAGTCATTCTCAGTGTGTGGTTCATTATTTTTTATGATATTACTCTTGAAAGTTAGCTCTTTAAGTCACCTAGACTTCCCCAAGAGGAATTAAGCTAATTGCTGTTGTGCTCAGAGGATTATGTAAAGCACTGGACAGGTGTATGAACCAAGAATAGCAAGTTTTCACCTTTGAGCTAATTGCAACTTATCTGTTTTGATCTATCTTTTTGAGAGTGATCTTCCAAGGTACATAGGGTGTCTAATACATCCATTGGAAAGCTAAAAGGGCCCACCATATACTCCTGGAGTTCAATTGGCTGGTGTAGATCAAGGATTTTGCAACACCTCTTCATCTTCAAACACATACCTATCCATCTCTTCATAGTGGTATCAGAGCAAGGTTGGACAACATGGCAGATGGATTTCCTTCATCAATTGACAAATTGGACAGAGGTAACTACTCAGCTTGGTCATTAAGGATGGAAGCTTATCTCCAAGGTAGAAGTTTATATGGTTATGTGGCTGGAGATGAAGTTATGCCAAGTTTCAGGAACAAAAGTCAACCAACACAAGAAGAGCAAGAAAGATTGAGCACATGGTGCTCCAAGGATGCACTTGCAAGGTCTTATCTCCTCAACTCTATCTCAGATTTTTTGTTGCCTCACATTAGAAGTTGTAAGACATCTCAGGAAGTGTGGGATGCACTTGAAGCTTTCTTTTCTTCAAGTACTAAAGCTAGGAAGCATCAACTATGGATGGATTTCACAACTCTCAAGAAGGCTCCCAAACAAAATGTGACTGATTTTGTCACAAAGCTCAAGGACATAGCAGATCAGTTGGGAAGTATTGGAGAGGTAATAGATGAAGAGCAAATGGTAAGGCAGGTCATCAATGGCTTGAAGGCAGATGACAAGTGGGAAGCATTCACCACAGCTATGGATTTGTACATGGACATGCATGTACCTGATTTCAATACACTCATTGGACAACTACTTACTCAAGAGGCAAAGCTTATCAAAAATGGAGAAAGCTCTAAAGGTAATCAATCTTCATCTTTATACACGGATAAAAGCAAGTCTAAAGATAACAAAGGAAAGGCAAAGAAAGTGGATGATGAAGCAGGTACATATCAAGCTAACTATGCAGGTAGAGGAAGACATGGCAGAGGTAGAGGAAGAGGAGGTAGGCAAGGCAGGGGGAGATCCCAAGACTCAAACTCATGTTCTATTTGTGGATTAACTAATCATACAACTGAAAATTACTTTAGGAATTCCAAGACTCAAAGAGGTAGAGGATACAATAGATGAAGTTATGGCTACTCAAGAGGAAGGTTCAACAACTACCATGGCAACTACAACAACTACAATCATTCAAACTATCAAGGAGGCTACAAAGGAAGGAGAGACTACAATAACTACACAGAAGACTCAAACAAAGAGGATTCATTATTGATCATGAACATGGCTATGCCAAAAGGTAAATCTGATGAGCATGTTTTCTACATAGATTCAGGTTGTTCAAATCATGTGGCAGGAAATGTGGCACTCCTATCAGATTTAGAAGATCCAAGGAATAAGCATGAGGTACAAACAGGAGATGATACAAAACATCCTGTGGAGAAAATAGGCAATGTCAAAGCACCTGATGGAAACATCAACCTACTCAGTAAGGTACTCCATGTCCCTACCATTACAAAGAATTTGATAAGTGTTGGGCAGATAGTAGAGAAAGGGTTGCAAGTCAAGTTCACAAAAGCAAGAGCATTTGTTGAAGATCCAAGTCAAGGATTCAGAAGAATTGCAAAAGGTGAAAAGATAGGTAGATTGTTCACATTTGAATTACAAGACACTAGAAACATTGCTCTCTTTAATTATGGTAGTCAAACACTCACAGAAATGGAAGTATGGCACAAAAGGTTAGCACATATTGGTGAAAGGTCATTAAAGCAAATGTGCAAGGACCAAAGTGTACTTGGACTTTCTAATTTGTCAAAACAACATATGATTTATAAGTGTGGTGCATGTCAATTTGGAAAGTCTCACAGGTTACCATTCATGAAGAAAGGTTATATGCATGGAGATCTCTTGGAGTTGGTTCATACAGATGTATGGGGACCTAGCAAGGAAGCTTCAATATCTGGATCAAGGTATTATGTTTCCTTTATTGATGATTGTAGCAGATGGACTATCCTATTCTTTATGAAACACAAAGATGAATTTTTTTCATGTTTCAAAAGATATTTGGCTCTTGTGGAGAATCAAACAGGTAAATCACTAAAAAGGCTAAGGTCAGATGGAGGGGGAGAATACTTCTCCCATGAGTTTGATTCTTTTCTTCAAGAAAGAGGAATCAAAAGAGAGGTAACTACAAGGTACACTCCTGAGCAAAATGGAGTGGCAGAAAGGAGGAATAGGACAATTGTTGAAGCTGCAAGGTCTATGTTAAATGAAAAGCATTTACCTAATTACTTATGGGCCGAGGCTGTATCTACAGCCACTTACTTGATTAACAGGTTCCCTTCAAAATCCCTTGATGGGATGACTCCATATGAGGCTTCGAATGGAAGAAGACCAAGCTTAGATCATTGTAAAATTTTTGGATGTATTGCTTTTGCTCATGTTACTTCACAGGTTAGAGGCAAGATGGATCCAAAGGCAGAAAGGTGTGTATTTATTGGATATGACAACAATCAAAAGGGCTACAGGTTATACAACCCTACCAACAAAGGATTCTTGGTAAGCAGAGATGTAGTTTTTTATGAGAACAATTCATGGTATGAAGATTCATGCAGGAAGGTCAATTTACCATATAATCTTGAAGAAGATTTTCTAAAGCTTGGTAGAGAACAATCAAAGATTGAAGAACAAGACACCTCAGAGGATGATGAAGAATCTCACATGGAAAAGATCAAAGCATGGAAGTCTAAAGGTAAAGCAAAATTGCAGGAACTTGGACATGAGGCAGAATCGTCACATCATGGCCTAAGAAGATCTATGAGGGAAAAGAAGAAACCAGAAATTGGGTTTGACACCTCATTAGTAACTAAACATTCTATCTACATAGCACAGGACATAAACCAAGAGGAGCCATCATCATTTGAAGAGGCCAAAGCAAAAACAGAATGGAAGCATGCAATGAATGAAGAGATTGAAGCACTTGAGGAAAACAACACTTGGTATTTGGTGCCCAAGACTTCATCCATGACGCTAATAGGCTCAAGATGGGTCTATAAACTCAAGAAGAATTCTGATGGTTCAATTAAGAGGTATAAGGCAAGGCTTGTAGCAAAAGGCTTTGCACAAACTCAGGGAATTGATTATGAGGAGACCTTCTCTCCTGTGGCAAAGATGCCTACTATTAGGGTTTTGCTTAATATTACCTCTTCCAAGAATTGGAAGATACTTCAACTAGATGTAAAGAATGCATTTTTGAATGGTTGGATAACAGAAGAGGTATATATGGCATAACCACCTGGTTTTGAGAATCAAGTTTATCCTGATTATGTGTGTAAACTTAACAAAGCATTGTATGGTCTCAAGCAAGCTCCAAGAGCTTGGAATTTCAGGCTTTTTTCATTCTTGCAGGACAAAGGCTTTCAACAAAGCAAGGTAGATCCTTCACTCTTTATTAAAAAGAGTAATTCCGAGGTCATCTACCTATGTGTGTATGTAGATGATATTATATTGAAAGGAAATGATGCAGATGGTATGAAGAAGATCAAAGATCAGATGAGAGAAGAGTTCAAGATAAGTGATTTGGGTTCACTTACCTACTTCCTAGGTTTGGAAGTTGTCTACAAAGATCATGGTTTGTTTCTCACTCAAAGAAAGTACATTAAGGACATGTTGGCAAAATTCAAGATGCAAGATTGTAAGATTGCAGGTACTCCAATGGAGGTCAATCACAAATTGAGCTCCCATGAAGGTGAACTCATAGAGGACATCACATCATATCAAAGTCTAGTGGGTAGTCTCAACTATGCCACATTGACAAGAGTAGATATATGTTACAGTGTGAGTGTGCTAAGTCAATTTATGCACACACCAAGGAAACCACATATGGATGCTGCCAAAAGGATTCTCAAGTATCTCAAAGAAACCATCAATGAAGGACTTTATTATCCTTATGTATCTGATTTAGGTTTGAAGCTATTTTCTGATGCAGATTGGGCTGGCTCCAAGGAAGATAGAAGGAGCACTTCAGGTTATCTTACCTTTGCAGGTTCAAAGCTTATTTCGTGGTCATCCAAGAAGCAACCCACAGTTGCTCTCTCTTCTACAGAAGCTGAATATAGAGGTCTTGCCATAGCTACACAAGAAGCTATGTGGATGAAGACATTATTCAAAGATCTTGGATTGGAGTTTGGAACTCCAACTATTTTTGGTGACAATATGAGTTCTATTCATTTGGCTGCTAATCCTATTTTTCATGCAAGGACTAAACATATTGAAGTTCATTATCACTATGTACGAGAGAAGGTTCTAATCAAAGAGATTCAAATATCATATGTGTCCACTCAACAACAATGTGTAGATATTCTAACCAAAGCATTGGATGGTACAAAGCTTTGGAAATTCAAGGCTATGATAGGTTTGCAGGTAATCTTGGAAGATTGAAGACCTCAAGCATACTTGGCTTGAGGGGGAGCTATTGGAGCAAGTCTATGACAAGCCTAAGTATTGGCTTGAGTCCCACAAAGTCTTAGAAGAAGCTTTAAAAAGAAGACTATGTAAAGTTCACTTGTGAAGTACCTCTTGTAATTTTTTGAAGAGTTTACTTAATGTAAAACTAAGAGAATCTTAAGTGGTTGAGTCAACATGATCAAAAAGGGAAAGAGGAGCCATGAATTCGTGATTTGTGGTAGGTAGAGAATCAAATCAATCATTGATTGATTGGAGAGTGATTGAGGGAAGTTAGCCTCCCAAACTCAACTATAAATAGATGGCAGTTTTAGTCGTGGTTAGAGAGACCTATGTGAAGACCTCCAATAGCTTAGCTTTATGCCATATCAAGGTGTGATTACAAGGCACACATATGTATCAGTAAGTCATTGTATTGTACAAGAAATATACTTTCATTTTCATGATTATTTTAGTTCATCTTTCCATGTTCTTGTGAAGTGTACTACTCACTGCCATATCTCTCAGTTTTCTCAGTCAGCTTGCAGAGATGTTTTCTCTGAGCTTGGTGCATCATTTTCAGTGATTTAACTTGGTGAAATTAGCTCTATCAGTCTTCTATATGCTCACAAATTTTCATGTCATTTGGATGTTCCAAACTTCATTTATGAGCATTTGAAGTCAACAGGGTTTGTTCATCTTCACTTCTCTGTCAGGTACCCGACTTTTTCACTCATCTTGACAGAGCCATTTCTCAGTGGTTAATTATCCAAATTCAATGCTTTAAAGCTTGTTGGATTCAGCTTACTGTCTAGTATAACCATACAAGTGTTCATCATCATTGGATTCCTACGTTTTGAGTTATGTTAATTTTTCTGCTCACTGGTCTCAAACTGTAGCAGCCCGTGAAAATCGGGATGATGTCATCAGTTGTTAAAAGTCATTTTAGTGTGTGGTTCATTATTTTTGATGAGATTACTCTTGAAAGTTAGCTCTTAAAGTTACCTAGACTTCCCCAAGAGGAATTAAGCTAATTGCTGTTGTGCTTAGAGAATTATGTAAAACACTGGACAGGTGTATGAACCAAGAATACCAAGTTTTCACCTCTGAGCTAACTCCAACTTATCTGTTTTGATCTATCTTTTTGAGAGTGATCTTCCAAGGTACATAGGGTGTCTAATAAATCCATTGGCAAGCTAAAAGGGCCCACCATATACTCGTGGAGTTCAATTGGCTGGTGTAGATCAAGGATTTTGCAACACCTCTTCATCTTCAAGCACATACCTATCCATCTCTTCACATTCATCATCCTCTTTCTTTCCTTTTCCTTTGTTATCTTTGGCTTTATGTTTATCAGTATACAAAGCAAAAGATTGATTATCTTTGGAACCTTCTTTGTTCTTCATGAGCTTGGCCTCTTGAGTAAGTATGGTCCCATAAGTGTATTGAAATTTGGTAGATGCATATCCATGTATAGATCCATTGATGTTGTAAAGGCTTGCCACTTGTCATCTGCCTTAAGATGATTCATTACTTTCCTTATAATTTTTTCTTCATCTATCACTTCTCGAATGCTTTCTAGCTGATCAGAAATATCTTTTATCTTTGTGAAAAAATCATTCACATTTTACTTGGAAGATTTCTTGAGTTTTGTGAATTCCAACCATAGTTGGAACTTTCTAGCCTTTGTGCTTGAAGAGAAGAAGGCATCAAGTGCATTCCACACTTCCTGTGATGTTTTACAACTTCTAATGTGAGGCAACAAAAAAATCTGAGGTAGAGTTGAGAAGAAAAGACCTTGCAAGTGCAATCTTGGAGCACCATGTGCTCAATCTTTCTTGCTCTTCTTGTAGGTTGACTTTTGTTCATGAAACTTGGCCTTACCTCATCTCCAACTATATAACCATATAGATTCCTGCCTTGAAGATAAGCTTCTATCCTTAAAGACCAAGCTGAGTAGTTACCTCTATCCGATTTGTCAATTGATGAAGGAAATCCATCTCCCATGTTGTCCAACCTTGCTTTGATACCACTGAGAGGATGGATTTGTACTCGGTGAAGATGAAATGGTGCTACAAAACTTTTGCACTACACCAACCAAATGAACTCTAGAGATATGTAGTGGACCCTTTTAGTTTTCCAAAGGATGTATTAGACACCCTATGTACCTTGGAAGATAACTTTCAGAAAGTTTAATCAAAACAGATAGGTAGGAGTTGAGCCAAAAGTAAAAGACTCTCTATTTTAGTTCATACACATGTTCAGTGTTTTGATCAATTCTCTAAGCATAGCATTAATCGGCTTAAATACTTTTGGGAACTCTAATTAACTTAGTAAGATTACAATCATGAGTGATTTCATAAAAAAATCATGGACTACATGCAGAGAAAGGAGTTTAGCAAGTTATAGCTCCATCTCGACATTCATGGGCTGCAATAGTCATTAGACCATTAAGCAAAGATATGCTAATATATGACGGTCTCAAGAAAAAATGCTAATGAAACTTTGTAGGATTATACTAGACAGTATGTTGATTCTATCATGCTTTAAATCATGGCACATGATCTTTTACACATTGAGATCAAGCTCTACGAAAATCACTATTCTGATGGAGTACTAACAAAGAAGTAAACTATGTAGACATATAGGCAACTTTTGGTGAATATATCTCATGATTGCAAAATCCAAACGGAATGAACCTTTGGGAGTATATAGAAGACTTAAAGAGCTAACTTTATCAAGTTAAATCATTGAAAATGGTGCACCATGATAAGAGAAACGATCTGTGACCGAAAAATAAGTAGTATGACAATAAACAATACACTCACATACGCATGAATATATGGTCATAAATGATCATGAACCCAAATGTATATTGAATGTAAATTACAATGGACTTACTAGTTACATAGGTGTGCCTTGAGATCACATTTGTGATTTTTGACTCTACTTGTATTCCTCAAATGATGGAGCCTACTCAAGGTTTTAAAGTAGAGCCGAATAAAAGTGTAGGTGACCAATCTCAAGTGGAAATTCTCACTAAGCAAATGGAAAGTTTTATTGCTACACAATCAAATTTTGCCGAGACTATAGATGCTTTACAATCTAATTACATCAAAACTTTCCAAAATCAAATGAATCCAATGTCTTTTCAAGAGCCTAATCAACATGTTATAGCTCCCAATCAAAATCCACAAGTAGCTCCTACGCAAGTATATCAAGTTCCTTCAATGCATAATCCTTCAATGCAAAATCCTCATCCTCATGTGCAAAATCCTCATCCTCATGTGCAAAATCCTCATCCTCATGTGCAAAATCCTCAAATGTATCAAAACATGTATCCTCAGGCTTCTCAAACAACTTTTCAAAATCCTCAAAATCAAAATTCTCAACATCATCAACCGTATACTATGGAAGCTCCTCTTGCACCTCAAGTACCACATGTTGCTCCCCAAGCTCCTCAAATACATCAATTGCCTTATCCAAATCCTAATTATCCTGTTCAAGCAATTCATTACCAACAAAATACTCAATTTCAGAATTTCCCACCACAAGTTAATCAAAATCCTCAAAATCAAAATGGTTTTGTGCGTGGTCCTCGTAGGTGTCGTTGATGTGATTCGTTAGAGAATTTTTTGAGATATTGTGAGCTATTCAAGGCCACTAAGGAGCAATGATTAGTAATAGACATATGTTAAAAGAAAAGAAGTAAGGTCGTATATATTTTTGCAAAAGGGATTTTCTTCAAATAAAAGGAAAATACAAAAATGAAAAATTGAAGCATTTACTTCAGCAAGTAGTGGAGACCAAAAGAGAATCAATTACAAGAGAATCAAATCCAAAAAATGAACTCTAAGAGGAGTGGTTGTCCAAAGTAGTGGAGAAGTTATGGAGAAGAACTCTCAAACTCATCATGAGAGTTTTTGGTCACTTGGCTATAAAAGAGGCAAGGGAGGACACTCAAGAACAAAGGAAGAAGGCTTGTAAGTCCCCTTGTAGCTAGTTCATTTTGGTTTGAGTCGTTTCATTCTCTTCACTCTCATAGACTATGTCCAACCGCATACCAATTTTTAGGTAGTCTACTTGTGAGAGTCATATCTCTCAATATCTATATCCAATTTTAGAGTTTAAACATTCATTGGAAAGTTATCGTGATTACCTCCTCTATCTAGAACGGTTTTATCAAATTCTTTATGATCTGTGAGTTATTCTGTTTTTAGTTAAGTCCAATTTTTAGCTTAACTGAGTGGACAAGTAGCTTGTTTTGAGGCAAAGAGTACCAAACCAAAAATACCCTAAATTGAGTGTTTGATAGATCATTGGAAAGGTATAACTGTCTATTTTCAGTGACCAAAGTTTCAAGTTCATTTCATTTTTCACTTGGTACGAGTTTTCATTTGAAGGTTCAGCTATTGGCAAAAGTCTTGATCTTGAGAAGGTCTTCTACACTTTCGGCTGCGAATAGGAGAGGAATTCTCCAAGAATTGGTATGATATCATTGGAGGTTGAAGAGGCAAAGTATTGGAGCTGAACTAAAGCAAAGGAGAAGCTAGAAATCAAGGGGAAGCTTCGTGAATTCAAGAAAGAGTGCCGCAACGTACTTGAGGTAAATTTCAATCTTAAAAGTTTTCAATGGCTGATTTAGGACAACAAGTTGAGAAGTTAGAGAACGACAATTTTCAATCTTGGAGGTATATAATGACAAATTACCTTAAACGTAAAGGTTTATGGAGTATAGTTACTAGAGATGATCCACAACCGGTGGACCTTCAAGATCCCAACATTACTCCAACACAAAGGAGACAATTTGCTGATTGCGAACAGAGGAATCGAAGGGTGATGTTCCTCATCTCACAAGTTATTCCTAACACTATGATTCGTCATGTGTAAAGCTTAGAAATAGCCAAGGAAGTTTGGGAAGCATTGGAGAAGGTGTATGCTACCTCAAAAAGGTCTTGGAGGATGCAACTCAAGAACGAGCTCAACAACATGAAGAAAATCTCAAACCAAAGCATTAGTAAGTATACATTGAGGATCAAAGAGCGTCGAGATCAGCTAGCTTCAGTTGGATGCAAGATAGAAGAGGAAGACATCGTCCAAACAGCCCTCAATGGCTTGAGGAGTGAAGAAAAGTGAAAGCCCCTCATCATAAACATTCTTTATAGAGATCCTCTCCCAACATTCGACGAGACTATACCAAACCTTGTGGTTGAAGAGGTAACAAGGAGAAGGCAACAAAGGTAAGGACAACCATAGTCAAATGTTATATGCAGGTTGAGGTAGAGGAAGGAACTCAAGAGAGGCTCTAGAGGAAGAGGAAGAGGCTACAACAACACAAATTTCAGCCAACACAACTCGGAGGACAACAAGGACAACTCAAATGACAACACACATGGAAGAGGTTGAGAAAGAAATAGAGGAAGAGGTCAAGGTCCATACAATCCTTGTAAAGGTATAACATGTTATCATTGTGGTAAACTAGGACATTATGCATATGATTGTTGGCAAAAGACTAGAAGGCTGAATGGAGGCAACCAAAGGAGCCAAAATAACTATGCGAGTACATCAAGTGAAGGAGACAAGCAAACCATGCCTGCCATGAAGCATGAGTACAACAGCCCGAGAAGTGATGATCCAAAATGGTTTATAGATTCAAGTTGCAGCAACCATATACATTCCAAGGAGATTTATTCACAAAGGTACAAGATCCAAGTGGAAAAGGATGTGTGGAGATTGGGGATGAAACTCAACACGCAATTGAGCATGTTGGAGATATCAAGCTTGGAGACAATAAGGTATTGGCTGATGTTCTTCATGTTCCTACTATTGCAATGATTTCAGTAGGACAAATGGTAGAGAAAGGATATCATGTTATCTTCAATGAAAAAAGTTGCTTTATAAAGAATCCAAAAGAAGGATTCAAGGTCGTTGATCCAGGAAGGAAAGAAGGTAGGATGTTCACTTTGGACATTGAACAACCACATGGAAAGGTGATGTATATTCAGTTTGGAAACAAGAGGATTGCTGAAATTGATTTGTGGCACAAAACGTTTGGACATATCAACATTCCCAAGCTCAAGGACATGAGCAACCATGAAGTGGTAAGAGATCTTCCAAGATTCAATGATGTTGGACTACATGAGTTTTGTGAAGCATGCCAACTAGGAAAGCAAACTCAACAATCATTCAAGAAGAGCAACTATGTGGCAATGAATGTCCTTGACTTGATACACACGGAGGTATGGGGACCATCACAAAAACCATCATTGGATGGTAATAGATATTTTGTCACTTTTGTTGATGATCATTCAAGAAAAGTATGGATGTTCTACATAAAACAAAAATCAGATGTGTTCTCCATGTTCAAGAGATTTAAAGCACAGGTAGAAAAAGAAAGAGGACACTACATAAAGACCTTGAGGTCCGATGGAGGAGGAGAATATTTCTCCAAAGAATTTCTAGATTTTCTTTATGAAAATGGCAACAAGAGACAATTTACATGTAGGTACACGCCTCAACAAAATGCAATAGCTGAAAGGAAAAATTGACATATCATAGAAGTTGCATGATGCAAGCTCAATGAGATGAAAATGCCACTAAACTATTGGACTGAAGCAACTAGTACGGCTGTTTATTTGATGAACAAGTGCACAACAGCTGCAGTGCATAATTTAACTCCCGAGGAGGCTTATTCCGATGAGAAACCTGACCTTACACATCTCAAAGTTTTTGGATGTGCATGTTATGTTCACATCTCTCAAGAACTAAGGACAAAGATGGAGGCAAAGTTAGAAAAATGTACTTTTCATTGGATATTCATCTGAGCAAAAGGGATAAAGGTGCGACAATCCGATGACAAAGGAGCTACGAGTCTGAGGAGATGTGGTATTTGATGAGCTAAGACCATGGTTTTGAAGAGAAAGGTAAAGAGAAGATTCTTGAAGAAGATTGTGAAGATGATCAAAGGGCTATCCAAGAAGAATTTTAGCAAACAAGCACTCAAATTTTAGTTCCAGAAGTCTCTACATTACATGGAGAAATCTCAACATGGAAGGGGAGACTAAGGAGTTATTCCTCATCACCAAGATCAGGTTATGAAAGATTTGAAGCTAAAAGTGCTGCCCAAAATAGTGATTCAAATGCAAGTGATCAAGAAGACTATGAAGAGGTGATTACACCAAAGGTAAAGTTGAACCAAAGCTAAAGGAAATGAAAGGAGGTCTTCAAGAGCAAGGTATCCAATTGAAAGGCTGAGCTGCGATAGTTTTATTACAAAGAAATTTGCATATATGACACAGGTGGTCAAAGACAAAGAACCGGATGCATATGAAGAAGCATGTACACAAAAAGAATGGCAAGAAGCTATGCAGGAAGAGATAAAAGCTCTCAAGGAAAATCACACATGGGAGCTAGTTCTAAAGGCTGAAGGTATGAAGATTTTTCCAAATAAATGGGTGTTTAAAATAAAGAGAAATGTCGATGGTTCTCTAGCTAGGCATAAAGCTAGACTAGTAGCAAAATGATTCAAGCAAACTCACGGCATCGACTATGAAGAGACTTTTAGCCCGGTTGCAAAGATGGGAACAATTAGAACCTTGATTGCAGTGAGTGCAACAAGGAGATGGCCATTGTACCAACTTGACATAAAAAATTCTTTTCTCAATGGTGAACTTCAAGAAGAGGTATACATGAGTCAACTGATTGGATTTGAAGATAAAAAGCATCCAGATTTTGTTTGTAGATTGAAGAAAGCTTTGTATGGGCTGAAGCAAGCACCATGTGCTTGGAACCAAAGATTGGTTGAGTACCTCACAAAGTGTGGGTATAGTCCAAGTAGTGCAGATCCCTCTCTCTACATGAAGAAAGAAGAAGGCAAGCAGGTATACATTTGCATATATATATTGATGATCTCATCATAACAAGAAGTAATGTTGCAAGAATACAAGAGATAAAAAGAAAAATCGGTAAGGAGTTTAAAATTTCAGATCTTGGTGAGTTGAAATACTTTTTAGCCATTGAGATAATCTATGGGAAAGATGGCATCTACTTGATGCAAAGAAAGTACTTGTTAGATGTTCTTTTCAGATTTGGAATGATTGAGTTCAAACCACTCACTCAACCTATTGACACAAATGTGAAGCTATGCTAAAAAATGATGGAGAGAAGTTACATGATGTAACTATAATCAAGAGTACTATAGGTCAATCACGCCTTGTTTTATAGATATCATGCAGAATTGTAGGTAAAGGGCTTCAGTGATGCTGATTGGGATGGTTCGAAGGAAGATAGAAGATCCACTTTAGGTTATGTGTTCATGATAGGTAGTAAACCTATCACATGGAGCTCGAAGAAGCAACCTACTATTGCACTATCATTGATAGAAGCTGAATATAGAGAATTAGCCTTTGCAACTTATGAAGCTATGTGAACTAAGAAGCTCTTGGCTGATCTTGATGTGCAAGTGGAGACCATTCCAGTTTATGGTGACAACATGTCAAGCATTCGATTGACAAACAATCCAATGTTTCATGCACGAAGTAAGCACATAGAAGTGCATTATCATTATGTTCGAGAAAATGTTTTGAGCAAGGATGTGGATATAAAGTTGATTGGAACTAATGACCAGGTTGCATACATGTTTACAAATTCCTTAGATGCTTCTAAGCTAAAGATGTTCAAGGATGAAATCAACTTGCAAGATATGGTGGAATGTGCAAGCACACATGTGAGCTTGAGGGGGTGTGTTAAAAATAAAGAAGTAGGGTCATATATATTTTTGCAAAAAGGATTTTCTTCAAATAGAAGGAAAATACAAAAATGAAAAATGGAAGCATTTACTTCATCAAGTACTGGAGGCTAATACAGAGAATCAATCAAAAGAGAATCAAATCCAAATATTGAACTATAAGAGGAGTGGCTGTCCAAAGTAGTGGAGAAGTTATGGAGAAGATCTCTGAAACTCACCATGAGAGTTTTTGGTCACTTCTCTATAAAAGAGGCAATGGAGGACACTCAAGCATAGAGGAAGAAGGCGTGGAAGTCCACTTGTAGCTAGTTCATTTGTTTGATGCATTTCGTTCTCTTCACTCTTGTAGACTATGTCCAACCGCATACCAATTTCTGGGTAGTCTACTTGTGAGAGTCATATCACTCAATATATGTATTGAATTTTAGAGTTTAAACATTTGTTGGAAAGCTTATCTTGCTTCCTCTATCTAGAAAAGTTTTACCGTATTCTTTATGGTCTATGAGTTATTCAGTTTTTAGTTAAGTCCAGTTTTCAACTTAACTGAGTGGACAGGTAGCCTATTTTGAGGCAAAGATTTGCCAACCCAAAACTACTCCAAATAGAATGTTTGATAGCTCATTGAAAATCTATAAGTGTCTAGTTTGAGTGAACAAAGTTTGAAGTTCATTTCATTTTTCAGTTAATACCAGTTTTCATTTGGAGGTTGAGCTGTTGGCAAAAGTCTTGATCCTCGGAAGGTCTTTTACACTTCTGTTTTGAAGAGGAGAGGAATTCTCCAACAACATAGACAAGAGAATCTGTGACTATCGATCTAGGCTACCTTTGCAAGGAAATTATGGTAAGGGAGGAATGAAAAAACACTATGAAAATATAATCATAATAGATGCAGGAACTTAGAAAGGAGTGAAACTAGAAGATCTTGATGAACAAGAAATAGAATCAAGTAAACCCACAAAGGAATTTGAATTTTCCATAGAGGTTTTAGTAAGAGCACGAGATAAGATTAGGAGAATAACAGCTTGGGAGTCACCAATAGAAGATCAATCTTTTATTTCTCCCATATCCAATGTCGAAGAAAAACGAAAAAGAGACGAAACTGAGCCTAGTGAAAGAAGAGTGACTTGAAACTCGAAAACAAACCTCAGAGGGAATAGAAACAATCATTGAGAAAGGACAAACATCACAAACCAAAGATAAAAAAACAATACTCAAAATTCAATGAACAAAAAAAAGAGGAGAAACAAAAAGGGAAGAATACAAAGCAAAGAAAAATAAAACCAAAGCCTTTAGATAAACAAGAACAATCAAAACAAACTGAAGACCAAACACAAGAACATGAACAAAAACAAGATGCTGAGCAAAAACAAAAGAAACCAAAGAGAAAACCTAAAGCCATCTTGATTTTAGAAATTGAGAGAAAAATAGATCCTATGGAGATTTTAGACATTTTGCTTAGGATTCAAGTGACTATGTCTTTACAACAAGTTTTCTCTATTGTAAAGCCTGTTTTTAAAGATACCTTTATCGGCCTGATTAAAAGGAAGAGGTTTTTGCTTAATCTAGATACTGAGATGCAAGATTCTCTAGATCAACTTCAAGCTATGAATGAAGCCTTAAACTTTGATGAATCTGATGAAGAGGACCTTGACGATGATGAAGTAAATGTTAATAAAAATTTCTTAGGACCTATTCAACCTGACCATGACAATCATGAAAAGAATCGTGAAAGTCACTTTAAAAGAAAATTTTGTTCTAGAGGTACATCAGAGATGCATGTTAAAATAGGAAATGGTAATAACGCTATCACTCTAAATGCAGAATTGCAGATAATGGTGTAGGTACCCTCTATGGAGCTTGTGCTAGTGTGCCCATATCCATAGGAGGAATCACAGAAGAATTTCACTTTTTTATTCAAGATACTTGTTCCTATGAAGTTCTCTTAGGCCAGCCCTTTACTTATGAGAGTCATATGGAAACTAAAGCCATGGATGATGGTTCTACCTATGCTAGAATTAAGTTTACGGATGGAATACACTTCAATTCATGACGGTAGGAGTGAATCATCCTAGGAATCAATTTTAAATTAGAAAGAAACTATTGTTACTCAGGGTCATGAGCATGCTTGTAGTGATTGTGCACCTCGATTCATGTTTGGAGCTACATATGATCAAAATTTTGGATAGAATCCATTATTGAGCGGGACAACAATGGACATTGGTTTGACATCTCGCAACCAACCAACTTGTACAATAGTTTGTCACTTTGCTTTCCAGAAAAAAACTTTAAAACCAAAAAAATCATTGAACATGATGAGAACATTGAGCATCTCATTGAGACATCTCATTGTTTCTCTACTCTCGAGGAGCTAGAATTATGTCTTCAGCAAAATTCTAATTTCCATATTATTCTTCTTTCTTCCCTTGATGAGTATGCTCTAATCCAATGCAAGAGATTCTCTCAATGTTGAAAAGTTCTCAAAATTGAACCAAACACATGATGCCTTAGTTGAAACAAAGTACAAAGCTATTGACAAAAAAAATAAAACCCATAGCTCAACCATTACCCCAAGGAAGCAATGAAAAAATTATTGATGTGAAAAATGATCCAATTCTTCGGGACAAGAAAAACATAGGACATACATTCAGAGATGAGACAATCAAAGAGGTAAAAATTGGTAGAGATACTGATTTTCTTTTTCCAGCAGAGAGAGATAAATTTGAGAGACTCATACGTAGCCATGGAAAATCCTTTACTATGTATCCTCATGAGATTGCTTGTGTAGATCCTGAGCTAGCTGCACCCATGATAATCTTCACTATTCCACATATTCCATGGAATCTTCACCCTATACTAGTTCCAAAGGCTCACTTACCCGAGCTAATGAAATTACTTAAGGAGAAGATAAACATGAGAATTTTAGAGCCATCTTTTGCACCTTACTCAAATAGATGGTTCAATGTGTGTAAAAGAATGGAAAAGTACATTTTATTCAAGATCTCCAACCTATCAATAAAGTCACCATAAGGAATGTAGGAAAAGGACCCATTGTAGATGAGTTTGTTGAATCCTTTTCAGGACATTCTATGTATTCAATGGGTGATTTATATACATGATGTGATCAATTCCAATTAGCAATTGATAGTCGTGACATAACCACAATGAAAACTCCTTTAGGCTTAGTGCCAATGTGTACTTTACCTCAAGGAGTAATTAATTCTGTGGCTCATATGATGAGTGTTATGAATATGGTCTTACATGATTTTATCCCATATAACCATGCCATTCATTGAGGATATTCCAATTAAAGGGAGTGAGGAACGTGTAAAGGGCATTACTTTATATTCATCTGGATGTCTTAAATTTTTTCTTGACCATATCTCTTATTGTGAATGGATATTTCAATGATTTGAAGAGGTAGGTCTCACACTTTCCATAGAAAAATCTATTTTTGGTGTCAAGGAGGTTCTTATTGTTGGACATTTATGTGGTCATTATGGTCAAAAACCATACCCACAAAAAGTTGATGCCATTAACAAGATTTGTGAAACATGTAACAATGTAGTGAGGTAGGTAGATTTCTTGGTGCTTGCATCCTTTATGTTATTTGGATCTTACACTTTGCTCATGTTGGTAATTGTCTCTATGACTTGTTGATGAAGAAACCAAAATTTATTTGGACTAGTAAATACACACAAGCTATGCGTAAATTGAAGAAATTATTGCTTGAAGCTCCCATCCTTAAACGTGTAGACTATTCTATTAACAAACCTATTCTATTGACTATTGATACTAGTCCTATTGGTATAGGTTGGGTCATAAGTCAAGATGATAGTGAAGGGAATAGGTATGCAATTAGGTTTGGTGCCAAAGTTTTACATGAAACACAATGTAACTATCCATAGATCAAACGAGAACTATGGGGTATGCTAACAACTTTGAAAACAAACATAGAATATTTCATAGGTGCAAATGTTAAAGTTGAGACTGATTGTTTGCCTCTCATTGGAATGATAGCCACTTGTTCATCTCCTGATATAGCCATGCTTAGATGGATCTCATATATTAAGTTCATAAATCTTGACTTAGTTCATATTTTAGGTAAGTCAAATTCGGTTGCTAATATGTTATTGAGAGCTAGATTTGATGATGATCTTGAAAGCAATGTAATAAAGAATGTGAACATAATTGACAATGTTGCACATATATACGAGTATGAGCAATTTCATGAGTCTGAGTACGAAGATGAATGGAGATCCATAGGAAAGTATTTGACTACACTACAACCGTTACCTAGCTGGACTATGAATAGATTCTGTAACATTAGGGAAGGAGCTTATAATTTCTTTGGAGACATGCTGACGGTAAGGTTAAGAATCCACAAAGATTCCTAGGAAAACAAGGTCTTAAATATCAATTAATGAAGGAAATGCATGAGACATTATGGGAGGCTCATAAAGGATTTTTGGAACATATGAAAAAATTAGTAGTGTGTATTATTGGCCTAGGATGTATGTTGACATTAGTAGGTATGTGTCTACATGTTCTACTTGTCAACTTCGTTCGTCACTTAAACATAGAGATTCATTACATCCTACCTATCCACCATGTATTCAGTACGTGAGTAATAGATCTTGTAACTATGCCTAAAGGTATTGACAAAATGTGTTACATTGTGCTTGCAATAGAAGACTTAACTAATCATGTAGAGGGATGTGCACTATGATCTAAGACCACTTACAATGTTTGCAAATTCTTGCTTGAAGATGTCATAAGTTGCTTTGGGTACATAGAGAAAGTAGTTTCCAATCATGGAGAGTTAAATGCAAGAGAAGCTAAAGAGCTCTTTGAACCTTATGGTATTCCTTTGTTTCTCACTACTGCATATAATCCAGAGGCCAATGGTAAAATAGAGAGAGGGAATCCACCTATTTTGAAAGCCATATCTAAAGCATGTAACGGTGACATCAAACAATGGCCTAGATTGTTACCTTTTGCACTTTGGGCAAATAGAACAACATGCGCACATACTACTGGGTATATGCCTGTTGAACTCATGTACTATCAAAAACCATTGTTTTCAATTCAGTCTCATATTTCTGCATGGTCAAATTTGCCTTGCTCTAAAAACATTTCTATTGATGATTTTTTGAATTTGCGCATTAAACATTTAGAACAAGGTAAATAAAGACTTGATGATGCTATTGAAAAATTAAGAGAATCTAGAATGAAGAATAAGCATTATTTAGATCAAACTCACAGATTGCATCCTAAGCCGATTGAAGTAGGAGACTCGGTGATCATTTATGATAGTACATTTGACTCTCAATATGATGCACCCAAAAAGCTCACTCAATGGTGGTTTGGGCATACATTTTATCAAAAGTCAACAACAATGGTACTATGCTCTTTGTGAATTAAATGGTGCTACACTAAAAATTTTAATTGCATGTAAAAGAATAAAGCTATTCAAGAAACATGATAATGACGAGTACATTTTGGTTGAGAACATTGAAGAAGATGACAACAATCAAGCCGACTCATAAACAGGAGTATACATGTTAAAAAAAGAAGAAAAAAAGAAAAAAATAATACAAAAAATAGAAATCTCATTAATTTTCCAAGTTCATGTTGCTTTGTTTTTTTTTTCAAGTTCATTCTAGTTTTTGTTTTCCATTCTTGCTTCATGCATGTTTGTTCTCAGTCTTTGCATTGCATTACATATCCACATCACTTGACTCAAAAGGGCAAATGATGATTTCTCTACTTTTGTAAATTGTATCTTAAGTAATAACTTATCTACGAAGAAATTGGTTATAATCTAGGATTATGGAAAGATAGGGCATGTAGATTTGGAGGTTTATTTTGGTGACCTGACTTTCATATATAAATATGCATATGTATCCTGTATCGAAAGCATAATTGTTGAAGTCCTAGCTCCTACTAGTGCATGTTTCTACATTCTTAGTCCACCTCAGAGCACCTGTATCGGAGTGTAAACGAATGTTCTCCATCATAGAAAATGGTTGTACCTTGTAATAGGGTTTAATTTTTCCCCGTCATAAAAAAAAAGCTACATGTTACCAAGAAGTTTACAGTTTCTTCCACCCCAAATAAGTGTTTGTAACCATAAAGTTGTCGAATCATCATCATAAAAAAGAGATCAAGTCAAAGGAAGATAAGGAGCCATAGTAGAATAAATTACGGGCTATATAGGCAGATTTATGCATTAGTGGAGTTTAGTTAGATTTCCTTGCATGCTATTATAGAGAGAGCATAATCATATTTATGTAGGAAAGAGGTTGATCTAAAATAAGCTAAAGATGAAATACGTCTCTTGAAAATCCTAAATCTTTATTTATAATCGTATTTAAGGTAGATTACTTTATGAAAAAGGTACAATGTTTTCTTCAAGATGAGAGGAACTGATGCCTAAAATGACTCAAAACATCCACTTCCACTTCATATTGATGCTTTTTTGTTTTCTTTCTTTATATGTTGTCAATTTTGCCTATTCATTTGCATATATGTTGCCTATTTGTCCCCTATTTGTCCATGCATATTCTTGTTGCGTGTTTCAATTCTTTCTTTCATGCAAATTTTTCTTCATGTCATAGTGCCAACTCATTTATGCATATGATCAATTTTTTCTTCCATATGTTGCCTATAAAAGAATTTGATGCTTGGAGCCTTTTGTTTTTCAGAGATACTAGAGTGGCGCTTCTAGAGGAATCATAGGTTTAGTGGGGACGAATGTTGTGGAGATTTTCTCTCCTCTCTCGTTCATAAAGGCCTACACAAAACACATTGGATGAAGGTAGTCAGAATTCCCTGAGAAGTCCAAGATGCATCAAGGATGTCGAAGGGAGTTCACATGCAAACTTTGGAAGAAATCAAGCAAATCCAGGGTAGTGGTCAAAGCTAGTCAAATTTTGAAAATTGGGGCAAAAATTTCAATGTCTCCAAATCAAATGAAAGTTCATATACTTGTAAATCCTATCAAAGGAATTCTATAGCCTCAATTTCACATTTAGATGGATTTTCTAGCACATTGATATCTTATGTGCATTAAAAAAAACACGTCATTTTTTCACTTAGACCCTACAAAATCTTGTATAGGAATTCTTGTTAGCCATATGGTTTGGCATGTATAAAGATCAAATGTGGTTACATATTTGTACAAATTTTCAAGGCTATCAGAGCTTCCTAGACAATTTAATGCCACCTTGCAAGCTTCCAAATGTAGTCAATCTTGTACAAGCGAGATTGAGATGGGAGTTTTCTCTGCATATTCCTAAAGGAGACCTTTCAAAAAATAGCCCTAAAAGTTTTCATCTTCATCAAAGGATATTTGAAGGGTCAAAGAGCACAAAATCTAGTTTTCAAGGTGACTGCAGTTTCCTAGAATAAGAAAATTGAAGGCTTGAAGGGCTTCCACATGGCGAACAATGATTGAACCTTGTTGTACGATCAAGATGAGCTCATATTCAAGGGTGGAGATGCACTAAAGCTACAAAGCAAGGAGGATCCACGAGTTTTTTCATCAGATAAGCCTTTTTTGATGATCAAAGATCAATAATGCAAAGTTTTTCCGAAAATAGTAGCTTATCTTATCCAAATTGATGTCAGCACTGATCCGACGGTCCAAATCAGCCCTAGATCCAATGGTGGAGAATATAGGTGCCTATTTTCCTCCCCTTTGCCCTAGATATGATATAAAGAACCAATCCTAACTATCCATTTGATAAAGCCAATGGTTGTAATCAAAAGAAGTTGATCTTAGGGTTGAGAGTTGATTTATCTAGATCCAAGGGCCCAAATTCATTCAAAAAACTATATAACCCCCCTCCAAACTCCTAGAGCATCATTGTTGGGATCCATAGGCCCTTGCTAGTGCATGTTTTCCTTCATACAATCACCCTCAGTTGAGCATGTGAGGATCCAAGGTGGGCTAGTAAGAGCATAGTTCCTAGATTCAATTTTCAGTCTTACTCTCTAGGATAGGCTCATAAACCCAGTTTCTCTTTCTTTGCTCACCCTCAGTGTGTGAGTGAGTTAGAGCTAGTTTTATGTGTCTTAGCTTTCTTTAGAAACACATTACGATCATAGAAAGACATAGGGTCAATAAAGTGGAACCTATCCTCTTACGTGTGACATTCGGTTGAAATGTCATGGGGAGAGGGTCGTGCGGACCACCTTTGACCAGTAGAATGCTTAGCTTGACATTTCACAACATTCATATGTATTTCATATCAATATCTTCTAAATCATGTCGCTTGTCTCTTGGTCTCTTATATATTTTTACATGTCTCCTTCTATGCTTTTCTATGTGTGAGAAGGCTCCGCAGTCATGCGTTGAACCAGTGAGGATGATCCATTGAGGTTGAGAGAAAAAGTTTCTATTTTGTTTTACATGATGACCCACATGCATTCATACCACCCACAAAAACCCATGCTTATGAATTGATTTTTGAAAGTGTATAAGAAGCTCCATTCATGGACCATTCTTCCTTTCAAAAGTTGATTCATGTGTGTGTTTTTTCTTTGTTCTCATCATGTATACATCCACAAGAATCCACGCTTATGAATTGATTTTTGAAAGTGTATAAGCAACTCCATTCGTGGATCATTCTTGCTTTCAAAAGTTGATTCATATGTGTGGTTTTCTTTTTGTTCTCATCATGCATACATCCATATGTTCCCCTTTTATAATTAAATCATGACATCTCTCCTGTCCATACCCAACTTCATCTTCACCTTCACATTTTTATCACAAAGACCTTCCAACACTCACTAGCTTCATACACTGTGTGTGTCGCGACTGGACCCGATCCACCCGGATTGCGATCACCTCCACAACATGAGGAGACCCACCTCATAAATAGCAATGTGTAGAGATGTGAGGACTAGTATGACGATTGTGAGCAAGTGAAGGCACAAGTATGTGAATGAGAGGCACACTAGCATGCACACACATACAGACACATGCACACAAGGCAAGAACAAAGAGAGGAACAATGGAGTGCTTTCTATTACTCAAGAAGTCTCTTAAAAAAGCTCAAATCTCTAACAAGATAACCCCCAAAAATGAGATCTCTAGCTCTTTTCATAATTTTTGACTAGCTTTGGCCTTGTCTAGACCTAGTGTCCAACCTAATTTAAAATCAGGTTCTAGGGCTTATTTGGGGACTCAAATGGAGTCTAAAAATTATGAAAATTGGTATGTAGCTACTTCTAACATTCCTCAAGCTTGATAACTCTTCGTTCTTGAACATAATGGAATTGCAAAAATGTGAAATGATATTTACAATGGTTTTTTAGTGAAGAAAATCATTGTTTGAACAAGGATTTCTTTCAAAAATTTGACATATACTTCTTTGAGCTCCCTACATGCTTCCTCTTCTTATGTGTCCACATCCTTGATGCCTTCTTGTACCTTGTGCTTGACCTTGAGTGCCAAAACTCTCCCCCCTCTCGAGTCTATTGTCCTTGAGAGACCCTTTGTTGAAGTGGTTGTTCCATGTAGTGCTTTGAGAGGTAGTGTCCATCATGTATGAACAAGAGAATTTTGTCTGCCAAATGTAGCAAGGTTCGGTGTCCTGTTCTTCATTTTTTTAGTGCTGGCCTTTGCAAGTTTTAGTCCCTCTGTATGTACTTTCTGGGACTCTAGCGTGACAATGCAGTTGTGAGCTTCCAAACATTTCCAATTTCTCAAAAGAGGTTGTCAATGTTGATTTTGAGTAGCTATCAAATATGAATTTCTTCATAGGTACTAATATGGCAATCTTGATGTTCTCTAGATCTTTCAAACATGGCTTCCATAGTTTTTATGCCAAGTACTCGTGACTCATAATGAATCATGGGTAAGTGTGTAAGTGCATGGGTAGAATAAAATATATGCCTTGTGCATGGCCTTGTAATGTGGTCCCATGCATGCGTACTTGGGAATTGCAGTTTAATACATGTGGTGCGAAAGGTTGGGTCTTGAGCTAATTTCCCAAGGGCATGCTGATGAAGAGGTTTCCGAATCTATCATTGTTATAGTGTTTCCAAAGTATGAGATTCTTACCATGGTGAAAGGTCTAATGATAGTCATCTCTTCATGTTGCACCTCCATCATGGCAATTGACCATTGGGTTATCTTTCATTGTTGATGGATGTCCTTGTTGATGGTTCACTCATGAGATTCTTAGAGCACATGGTCTTGTCTTATCTCTTTTTCTTTTCTTCTTCTCTCGTTCCTTTTTTTTGGAACAATGTCATAAAACAAGAAGAAAGAGGTTAGTATTAATAAAATAGTTTACATATGTCAAAATGTGTCTCATGTGCTTGGGATTCTCAACTCTCTCTATGCATGGTCTTGTAATTTGGCCCTCTATTAATGCATACTCTGGAAATGAATGACTTGAATCGTGGATAAGAGAGGGTTATGCCAAGGCCACATGGTTGTCGCTTGTCGAGGTTTTCGATGTTACTTGTAGATGGTGATGCAATCTTTCTTTATAGGTATCCATTAGATCTCAAAATGATGATGATCATTCCTCATTATAGGGATCCATTGTAGAACAATGTTTGGTCACATACATATCACCTTTAACTTCTTCATCTTTGGATGATTTCTTAACTTTTGTATCCCTTGTTGTTGGCTCTTTGGGTCTATCAGGGCTACTAGTGCTTTTGGCTTCCAAACCCATACCCTTGTTTCTTTTTGTTGTAATATTGTTGAAGAGATGAGTTGATCTCCTTTCAATCTTGATGCTTGATTCTTCTACATCACAAAGTTTTGAACATGAACATCATCTTTGTCTTCATGTGTACTCTTGAAGGGAATAGGAGTTGGTGCATTTTCTAGTTGCTTGAGTGCATGCTTTTTTAGCTCAATTGTGATGTAGTTTTGATCCACCTCAACCTCAAGAAGTCCACCTCTTAGGTTCAATTGGACTGCATGATCATAGATCCAATCTTGACCCAAGACAACAAGATCCTTGAGATCCTCATCTTGACAGACTAGCACCTTCACTATCATAAGAACATCTTGAATATAGATGGGAAGCTCCACCTCACCCATGCAAGGGGTTTCCCCACCTCCCAATCCTATGAGATATGCTTCTATATGATTGATATTTAAGTTCAACTCTTGAAAATAAGAAAGTTTAACTGCATGAGTGACTGCTCTTGAGTCAATGAAAGCCCTTATAATCCTTGCACTCTCTCGCTGTCCTACATCTAGGGTCACAAAGGGTCTTTGATCAAGTACACAAGGGTAACGTACACCTGGTGCTTAATACATAGCCATGTGATATCTTGGAGCCTCATAAGAATCTAACCTAAGCTGATCTCTGCCCTATCTTCTCAATTTCATTCCTCGAATGCACTCTAAGGCTTCTACATCTGCTTCTTCTTGAACTCATTTTTCTTTTTTCTTACATTTCTTTGAGTGTGGAGTCGATTTAACATTTCCTCTGTGAGGGCTTCTTGGTATAATTTGGCTCTACATCCACTGATGTAACTAGGTAGGATGTCATCTTTTAGAGTGGCTAATTAGATGGCTCCACCAGTTGAGATCTTTTTTATGATCATAGGTCCATAGCCACACTTCTTCAACTTCTGTGCATGTTGCTTCAATGTGTATACCAAATTTAATCTCCTACTTTAAAGCCTTTATCCTTCACATGGGCATCAAAGTATGCCTTTTTGTCTTTTCTTGGTCGCATAAATCCCTATTGCTACTCTGAATCTTGTCTCACCTAATCATTCCAGATCAAGGATTCTAGATGAGAGCTCATGGCCCGTCCATTGATGCTATTGTGCTACTTCCAATGTGGGTATTAAGAAGTCTAATGGTAGCATTACATTTTGGCCAAATACCATCTAAAAAGGTTTGGCTTATAGTACCATTTTATAGGTGACTCCATATGCCCAAACAACATGATGTAGTTGTTTGTCCCAATATGAGCATTTATTATTCACGAATTTTCTTAGTACATTACAAAGAATCTTATTTGTGCTCTCTGTTTGTACGTTAGCTTGTGGGTAGTAAGAGGCAGAATTCTTGTGTACCACGAAGAATTCTTGGAGAATATTTTCAATTACTTCATTCAAGAAGTGCGTGCTTCTATCACTTACTAACTCTATTGGTAACCCGTATCTAATGAACACATTCTGGAGTACAAATTTAACCGTCATTTGAGCATTGTTCTTTGTTTTGGCTTTTGGTTAGCTAGTCTATGGCAACAATAATGTATTCAACATGTGAACTCTTAGCTAGGGGATTAATAGGACCTACAAAGTCTATTCCCCAGTTAGAGAATGCACGTCCTTGCATTGTGGGTTTCAATGGCATCTAGTCCTTACGTATTGGATAATGCGTTCACTGATAAATATCACACCACTTCACATAAGTATGTGCATCCATATAAAGGGTTGGCCACCAAAGAACAGCAAATAGAATTGCTTTGATCACATGGTCTGGTCCAAAATTCCCTCCTGCTACACCTTGGTGAGTAGTCCCCAAGATCCTAAGATATTCACTCTCATGGACACATAGTCTTAGGTATCCAGTTCTTCCGTGCTTGTATAAATTATTGCCAATGAGTGAATATTCTAGTGCTACCTATCCTAAACTTTGTCATCTGACCAATGTCATTTCTTGAGGCATGCTCCACTAGTGGTCTCATAGCACAAATTGGGCATTGCTTGCATATCCTATGGACATCTGCTTCCATTGTTGGACAATATAACCCCAGCCTTTGCACTCTTTGTAAGGTTTGATGTTGAAGTGATGTTGCTATAATGCACTTATATGTGTTATTTGCAACCACTTTGGATGTTCATCTTCTTCTAGAAAACAAGCTAGTATACCTTCATTGGTGTGCTTATACATGTTGCCTTCCATTATGTGATATTTCTAGGACCTTACTACTTCTTTATCTTGGGCTCTAAATATAGAACTTGGGTCCAAAGGTGAGGACAAACACTATCATTTTGGCCCATTCATACACTACTTCTAGGTTGAACAAATATGCATTAAGAATGTCATCTAATACTCCTTGAGGAGACTCTCCTATAGTCAGTCAAGAAAGGTGATCATCTCCCAAGTGAGTCTTGCCTTTCCTAACCACAACCTCAAAAGTCTTATTCCATTAGTAAGAGGAACCATCTTACTAATCAGCCAGTATTGCAAGGTTTCTCCACTAGATATAGTAGTGCTTGATGGTCTGTAAAGAATTTAAAATTATTTGCAAGCAAATAATGTCTAAACTTTTTAAGTGCATACACCATGCCTAATCCTTCTATTTCAATAGTGTTATAGTTCGATAGCCGCATTCAATTGTCTAAACGACAACTGTAGGAGAATCAACTGAAGCACTCATGAGATCATATTAAGTGCTGCGTGTGACTTCAAGCATGCCATCTCTGTTTTGATGAAGGGAATAACCTCCAACGATTTCTATGCAAATAGATTTTCATTCATAACTCTACTTATCAATGTCTCTATTGTTGATTTATGCGCATGCACTATTTGAGAAGTTCTCTAATCTCCAATCAATTCTACTGTGATTGCACATATATTAAATGATGATATTAGGAAGGAACTTGATGATATCGAAGTTTTTTTTGGATGATTATTGGCAAGAAATTGGGAAAAAAATTTGAAGATTATTGATCACTCTAGTGGATTTTAAAGTACGACACAGGTGTGGAGTTTATTCAACTATGCTTCTGGAGGAAAAACAACTTCATGATGATATTATTAAACAAATTAAGAACAATATGAATATAAATTAAAGAAACGGAAAACATTTAAAATTGAACAAGGAAATTAAGAATTTACCATTACAAAAAATTGAACGAGTTGAAGGAAAAGGATTGAAGTTGCATGTATAGGTCCAAGGAGAATTGAACAAAGTGGAATAAAGGAATGAGTTTGCAATAAGTTGTGTATAGGAAATCAAACCAATCTTCCATTTCTTGCACCCTGAAGCTTATATTTGCATTTCAAGTATGCATGTGCAAAGTGTAAAGAGCCCATAAGTTTTTTCTCCCTTAGGAGCATGACTATTTGCACAAATCTCAAATGTAAATAAATGCATGATGAAATTGTTTGGAACAAAGTTGGAAGTACAAGAAAAAACCTCTTCGACAAAAACCATTACCCTATCTATGCACCATTAATTTTTCCAATGCATGAAAAGTATGCATGTGATAGGGTTACATTTCATGACCTTCCATCGAGGCACAATGTTTTCTCTTACCTATGCACAATGAGTTTTTGCAACAATTTATGTATTTTCACATCAATTGTATGAAAGAGAGAGCACTAGCCTTGACAATAGATGCTATTTCCTTCTTATTTGCAACATATCCTTTATATATGCATTTTTGAGCATACATATTATAAGGCTAATTACATGGCATGCATAGACACTTTCTTTTTTAACCCATGCACATGTTATATGTTACGGGGCTAATTATTCACGTACACAGAGTGATTTTTTTGAAGCAAAAAATTAGGCCCTTGTTGGCCCATCGAGGACGATGTGCAAGTTTGGTGGGGGTGGATGTCGGAGAGATCTACTCTCCCCACTTGGAAGGAAAATTAGTAAAATGACGGATTCACATGAAGGATATGAAGATCACTAATCTGTAACTATAGACTACCTTGGATAAGAAGAGTGGAATGCACAAAGTATTAGCAGAAAAGAAAGCAACTTACACACCCATTTCTGCAAGTATAATTGATTGAACTAGAAAATGAAGTTGTTTTTAATGAAGCAGTTATGATTGAAGATATAGATTCAAAGATCCAAGAAAGTCACACTCATTTTCAAATCATGAAAATAGTGAGCATGATTTTTTTTCTCAACTGATAAAGATAGAAGAATTTTCACGTGATGTATATAGCAAAGCAAAGCCGTTTATTTTTTAAGATGATACTCACCATAAAAATAGAGGATGGAGGTTATAAAAAGAGGAAAAAAAGGTGCATGTTGGATAAAAAAGATGCGCACAGACGTATGGAGGAACCCCTTTATTTCGATGGCTATTGCTCAAAGCGGATAGGAAATAAGACATTGTTGGAGATAAAAGGGCAAGGATGAGGAGGCATCTGATCGGGTAGGAGGCCAAAATTTCCGTTAATTATGGCAGCAATGTTCTGATAGGAGAAATGTCCAAGGCCATGACATCAAGGATGATGAAGCACTCTATTTTATTGATTGATGGAAATCATCTGAGGATTTGATCGATGGATGGCCAACGACAAGGAAAAAATTCTACAGATCCGATCGACGATTGATCTAATGCATCTATCCGACACGGGGAGGCCCAATTTCAGGTGCGAGGGGGAGCACGTACTGCAGGTTGCTCTCACACGGGTGACTAAAGAAATCAGGGAGGGATCATTACGAGAGATCATTGGTAGTAGCTGGTCTAAATCGGAGGAGGGTCACAGACGTTCAGAGGCCAACTTTCATTACTCATCCTGACAAATCAATCAATTAGAATCGGACGTTGATGGAAGTATTATGGGAGAATGCTTCTGTCGTGAACATGTTGGGACAACGTTTACTGTAGGAGAATCAACCGAAGCAGCCATCAGATCATATTAAGTGCTGTGTGTGTCTTCAAGCGTGCCATCTCTGTTTTGATGAATAGAATAACACTCCAACGGTTTTTGTGCAAATAGATTTTCATTCATAACTCTGCTTATCAATATCTCTACTATTGATTTATGCTCGTGCACTGTCTAAGAAGTTCTGTGATCTCCGATCAATTCTATTATGATTGCACATATATCAAATGATGATCTAAGGAAGGACATTGATGATATCGAAGTCATTGTGGATGATTATTGGCAAAAAATCGGGAAAAATTTTGAAGATTATTGATCCCTGTAGTGGAGGTTAAAGTACGATGCAAGCGTGGAGTTTATTCAACAATGCTTCTGGAGGAGAATAGATCCCGATAAATGCCTATTGCGACATCAACATGCTTTGAAGATAGCTCTGCAACTAGAATTTAACTATCACCTCTCAAGTCAATTGAGTTTTACTCTTAATGCTCTCATCAAGGGATTCAAGAAGGTCACTATGTTAATCATATTGCATGTTATGTTAATGCTCTATCATTATCGTCGTCTGCTCCTGATTCTATTTTTGCTAACCTCCGACAATCCTCCGATTGATCTTCAAATATTCTATCTTCTCTTGAACCTATGTTCTCTGAACAAATCAATATTTCCTGAAGTTATCACTCTATATAGCACTTCTGCCTAGTGTATCGCTGTTTGATTGTTGTGGCAACGCTAGTATATATCTGACGTGGACATTATGCCAACAAACTTTGGTAGAATTAAATGTCTGAAAAGTTTAAGTGAATTTTGAATTGCTTCCATGATTTGTGAATAGACATTGAACATAATATGAATGCAAAGCTGTTATTTGTGTTGCGTTCTGTACAAGACGAGGACAACATCATTCAAACAAAACGTTTAGTATTGCATTGAAGAATTCTTATGTCTTCGTTCTCATTGGAATTTAGCAATGGCTTAATTATTTACTATAAGCTTTGAACTGCTAAGAACTGTTCACTTAAAAGTGAAATCATTAAATGTTCCTTTTAAATGCTAAGATATGGCAGAAGATTGTAGTTTATGACTACCACTGACTATGTTGACCATTTACTGGATTTCATGGAGAAATGGATTAACCCCATCTAATGCAACTCCTAACTTTAGATTCTATGGGTTTTGTGCAAATTCAGACCATGTAGAATCAATATGGTGAAAAGCAACAATACCATGAGAAATTCTAATTATTCCATCAGTACTTTTGTGATCATGTCCCCAAGTCAAAGGCTTTGATAATTCGGGGCTTTGAAACATATGTCTAATCCGTGGAGCCAATGGAAAATGTATCAACACCTTTTTTGGGATTTTACCGTCTTTGCCCTTATATCGACGAGATTTACATTTGGGACATGTCAAAGAGTCTGCATATTCACCTCTATATAAAATACAATCGTTAGGACATGCATGTATACATTGATGATCTATACCAAGATTGTTGATTATCTTCTTTATTTCATCATGTGAGTTGGGAAGAATATTCTGACTTGGTAAAAACTTTTTAGATAATAACAAGTAAGTTCATAGAAAAAAAAGATATATTAAAAAATGTAAATAAATAAATATACATATATATATATATATGCATATAATTTTATATATGTGTATGCTTATGTGCATCTTTCAAAATTCGCAATAAATTTTGATTGTTTTGGATGGCAGGATACGATTGTTTGTTTTGGAGGATATGAAGTATGTACCTTCATTGAATGATTTATCAATTCTATCATATGTTCAGTTTGACAGTGTGAGAAGCGGATTTATAATTGCTATTCAATGAATTCGGCACTGTTTATAGACCATACGATGGTGACCTAGATGAATCGCATGCACAGAGGTTACTCAAGATAGAGAAACCTGATTATAATGGACTAGTGCAGCAGGATTCTTGGGGTATGCAGTAAACCTCTTGCATGTCAATAATGAGCATCTGAACTTTAGGATACAAAGTGGAAATCATGGTGGCTTGAGACGATCACTTTTATAGAGCTTGTTCAAAGAACTTCAGATTTATGACACTGAAGTTCTTTGAACAAGCTGTATAAAAGTGATCCTCTCAAGCCACCATGATTTCCACTTTGTATCCTAAAGTTTAGATGCTCATCATTGAGATGCAAGAGGTTTAGTGCATACCCTAGGAATCATGCTCGCACTAGTCCATTATAATCAGGTTGCTCTATCTTGACTAACCTCTGTGCATGCAATTCATCGAGGTCACCATTGTATGGCCTATAAACAGTGCAAAATTCTTTGAATAGCAATTATAAATCCGCTTCTCACACTTTCAAACTGAACATATGATAGAATCCACAAATCATTCATGAAGGTACATACTTCATATCCTCCAAAACAAACAATCGTATCCTACCATCCAAACAATCAAATTTTTCGTGAATATTTTGAAAGATGCATTAATAGTTTAAAAAGATGCGTGGACAAAAAGTGTCCATTCAATTCAAGTTCTTGTTCTTACCTTATCTAAAGTAAGAATAAAAACTTGCATTGAATGGACACTTTTTGTTCGCCCATCCTTTAAATTTTTTTTCCATCCTTCAAAATCCTTGTATATGTGTGTGTATGTTTATATGTGTGTATGCATTCATGTATATTATGTGTATGTTTATATATGCATATATATATATATATATATATATATATATATATATATATATATATATATATATATATATATATATATATATATATATATATATATATATATATATATATATATATATGCATATATATATATAAATAGATAGAAAAATTGAAAATTATACCTTAATAGTGTCAAAACAGATACATTACTCCATCCAAAACCATTTTGAAGATTGAGAATAAGTAAGCTCGCACTTAGTCGTGTCAAACGGCTTCCTTCATATACATGCTTTAGATATTCCTCACGAAGATATTTCTCATTTTTAGAGATATCAATGCTCTCGCTGTCATTTTGATACCAATCCTCAATAAAATTTGCCATGCCAACATCTTCATCATTGTCACACAAATCTTGTACTTTATTGTCTTTTGAATATAGATCTTTCAACCTTGCATATTCCACAGGATTACTTTTGCGTAGCCTCCTCATAGAAGCTTCTGATAAATGAGGTCTTACTAGCAATTGTGAATGCTGTGGAGGAATATCATCAACATCATACATTGGAATCTACACATATAAATAAAACTCATTAGTATTCCATAAATGAATACAAGTAAACTTTAAATAGAAAATTAAGTATATAACTTATGAAATATGGATAGAAAATTTTTAGTCTCTCTAGCTAAAAGGTTCTCTTGGAGGTCTACGCCATCCATAATTCACTAATAGTTCATCACCGTGTTGGGAATGATGGATGGACACTCCAAAAGGATGAGTAGGTACTGCCAAATCCGGCTTCGTATCAGCCCTCTGATGCTTTAGAGTTGATAAGTGGAACCTTTTAGCTTTCCAATGTCACCATAAAATGGCCTATGTACTTTGGAAATGATGTATGCAAATATTGAATCAAAACAGACAACTTTCAACTTCAAGCTTTCAAGAAAACCTTCTATTTTTTACTTGACACCTGCTATATCTTTTGCTCAATATGACCAGCATAGTAGGAATTGGAAAAATTCCTTTTAGTTGTATCTAATTAGCTTATCAAGCTAACTAGTCCAAGTAATATCACTTAGAAAGACTATCTATGCTCAGAGAAATCAATTTAGCAAGTAAACCTTTACCCCCGATATTTTGGGACTGTTGTAGACTTTGACTAGTGATCACATCTTGGAGATTTTCTCTAAACTTACTTAATAGAAATCATTCAAATTTTCATAGCACGTAGAAAAATTTGAGCCGGTTCCAACAAGGTATAGATCTTTGAATTTTGTGAAGAAATGAGTGAGATATGCTCTCCAGAAGTTGCCAGAATTTCAAGTACTATGACAAAGAACTCTAAAATGAACAGTGTACATATATGTATTAATGAACACTTGTATACAATGCCATAGGCATGAAGATGATTGCCTAATGGTGTAGATAGGTGTGGGTTAGAGTGTAGGCCTCACACACACTCAAAATTGACAATGATGAGCTCGGAAATGATGAGTCTTGCCCATGACTTTTTGATGATCACTTTCATAGTAGTTAAGTTCAAAGTTTGAATTTGAATTCAAACTTTTGGGTCCCAATAATCATTCCTGCTTCAATCCATAAAGAGATTTATTCAATCTGCATACATATGTTACCTTGTTTGGATGCTCATAGCCAGGAGGTTGGGACATATATACCTCCTCCGAAATCCATCCATTCAAGAAAGCATTTTTTACATCCAATTGATACATGTTCCAATTTTTAGCTACAGCCATACTTACCAACACTGATGGTTGGCATCTTCGCCACAGGTGAGAATGTCTCTTCATAGTCAAGGCCTTGGGTTTGTGCAAATCCCTTGGCCACCAATCTGGCTTTGTACCTGTTTATTGACCCATCAGAATTTCTTTTGATTTTATAGATCCATCTAGACCCAATTACCTTCATGGAGTCTTTCTTTGGTACTAGCTCCCATGTGTTACTTTCTTTGAGTGCTTCAATCTCCTCATCCATAGCTTCCTTCCATTCTGTCTTGGTATTTGCTTTTTCATATGATCCTGGTTCTTAAATTGACAAGTCTTTGTGATCTTCTGATTGATTGATTTGAAGATTCAGGTATGTCTTCAAGTTTTTTCATCTTGAGTTTGCCTTTGGACTTCCATGCCTTGAATTCTTCAAGATTGATAATGTCTTCATCATCTGAAGTAGTGTCTTCATTCTGAGTAGGTTCCTCCTTAGAAAGACTCGAAAACTCCTCCTCCACGTCATAGGGTACTTTGAACTTCCTGCATTCATTCTCATACCAAGAATCATTTTCATCAAAGACAACATCTCTACTAACCACAAATCCCTTATTTGAAGGGTTGTAGAATCTGTAATCTCTCTTTTGTAGATCATATCCAATAAAAATGCACTTCTCAGCCTTAGTGTCTAGCTTACCTCTTATCTGAGAAGGATTGTGTACATATGCTACACATCGAAATATCCTGCAATGATCAAGTGAGGGTCTCTTCCCATGCCATGCTTCATAGGGAGTCATCCCATCAAGGGATTTAGATGGTAATCTGTTCATGAGGTAAGTGGCAGTAGAAACACTCTCTATCCATAGATAGTTAGGTAACTTTTTCTCATTCAACATTGACTTAGTTGTTTCAACAATCAACCTTTTTCTTCTCTCAGCTACCCCATTCTGTTCAGGAGGATACCTTGTTTTGATTTCTCTCTTGATTCCTCTGTCCTACAAGAAGACTTCAAACTCATTGGAGAAGTACTCACCTCCTCCATCTGACCTTAGCCTCTATAGATTCTTCCCTGTCTGATTCTCAACGAGTGCAAGATATTTTTTTAACCAATTAAACACTTCATCCTTGTGCTTCATGAAGAACAATATAGTCCACCTGCTATAATCATCAATAAAAGATACATAGTACCTTGATCCTGAGATTGAGGGATCTTTCCTTGGTCCCCATACATCTATATGGACAAGCTCTAGATAGTCCTCATGCATGTAGCCTTCTTGAGAAGGGTAACCTGTGAGACTTCCCAAATTGAGAAGCACCACATTTATATATCATGTGTTGTTTGGAAATATTAGGTATTCCAATAACACATTGATGCCTGCATATTTGTTTCAAGGTTCTTTCTCCTACATGCCCTAATCTTTTATGCCAAATCTCAATTTCTGAAAGTGTTTGATCTTTATAATTGTAGAGTGCAATATTCTTTGTGTCTTCTAGCTCAAAAGTAAAACGTATACGTGATTTTTCTCCTTTAGCAATTCTCTTGAACCCCTACTTGGGATCCTCCACAAATGCTCCAAATTGGTTGAATCTAACCTGCAAACCTTTCTCCTCAATCCGTCCAACACTCATCAAGTTTTTGGTAATGGTTGGTACATATAGTACCCTACTCAACAAGTTCTGATTTCCATCACAAGTCTTAACATTTCCAACTTTAACTATTGAGTGCTTGGTGTCATCACCTCTTTGTATTTGATGCTTACCTCTTGGTTCTCAAGGTCTGAGAGTAGAGCTACATTGCCAACCACATGATTTGAGCATCTTGAGTCAATGTAGAATAGGTGGTCATCATTTCTACCTAGTTTTGAAGTCATGTTCATGATCAGAAGAGATTCATCTTGCTCTTTTGTATGGTTATTGTAATCCTTTTTTGTTTTGAATCCTCCTTGGTAGTTGCCTGTGTAGTTGTTGTAGTTGTTATTTTAGTTGTTGTTGTATCCTTGATGATGGTTGAATCTCCCTCTTGATTGTGTGTATGCACCACTTTGATATCCTCTTCCTCTCTGATTCTTGTAGTTCCTGAAACACTCATGTGTAGTATGATTTGATAAACCACAAATGTTGCATGGTGAGGAGTTATAGGATCTCCCCCTACCTTCCTTACCTTCTCTACCCCTTCCTCTTGATTATCTACCTCTCCCTGCATAGTTGGCTTGGGAGGTAGTACCTTCGTCCTCTATCTTCTTGTTCTTGCCTTTATCTTTAGATTTACTTTTATCAGTGTATAGGGCAGAAGAGCTATTACCTTTGGATGTGTCTCCATTCTTGTTGAGCTTAGCTTCATGAGTAAAAAATCATCCCATGAGAGTTGTAAGATCTGGAATTTTCATGTCCATGTAAAGGTCCATGGCAGTGGTGAAGCTTTCCCATTTGTCATCAGCTTTGATCCCATTGATCACTTGCCTTACTATCTGCTCTTCTTCAATCTCTTCTCCTATGCTTGCTAACTAATCTGCTACATCTTTAATCTTAGTCACAAATTGTGAAAGAGCTTGCGTAGGTTGTTTCCTTAATGTGGTGAATTCAATCCACAACTGATTTTTTCTGGCCCTTGTGTTAGAGGAGAAATAAGATGACAAGGTTTCCCAATTCTCTTGGGATGTCTTACAGTTCCTAATATGTGGCAAAAGAAAATTAGAGATGGAGTTGAGTAAATAAGACCTTGCTAGTGCATCCTTGGCACACCAGTGTTGAGTTTTTCATGTTCTTCCTTTGTTGGTAGTCTTCTGGTTTTGAATGAGGGCAATTCCTCATCTCCTGAGATGTATCCATAAAGACTCCTTCCTTGTAGGTATGTCTTCATCCTTAGAGAGAATGCCTGATAGTTGTTCCTATCCAATTTATCAATAAATGAAGGAAAACCATCTCCCATTTTACCTTAACTTGCTCTGATACCACTGTTGGGAATGATGGATGGACACTCCAAGAGGATGAGTAGGTACTACCAAATCTTGCTTTGTACCATCCCTCTGATGCTTTAGAGTTGATAAGTGGACCCTTTTAGATTTCCAATGACACCATAAAATGGCCTATGTACGTTGGAAATGATGTATGCATAGATTGAATCAAAACAGACAACTTTGAACTTCAAGCTTTCAAGAAAACCTTCTATTTTTTACTTGACACCTGCTATATCTTTTTCTCAGTATGACCAGCAGAGTAGGAATTGGAAAAATTCCTTTTAGGGGTATCTAACTAGCTTAGCAAGCTAACTATTCCAAGTGATATCACTTAAAAAGACTAACTATGCTCACAGAAATCAATTTAGCAAGTAAACCTTTACCCTCGATATTTTAGGACTGTTGCAGACTTTGACGAGTGATCACCTCAATGAGCTTTTCTCTGAAATGATTGAATAGAAATCCTTTAAATTTCGGTAGCATGTAGATAACTTTGAGCGGGTTCCAACAAGCTAGAGATCTTTGAATTTGGTGAAGAAGTGAGTGATATATGCTCTCCACAAGTTGAAAAACTTTCAAGTACTATGATAGAGAACTCAGAAATGAACAATGTAGATATATGTATTAATGAACACTTGTATACAATGCCATAGGCATGAAGATCATTGCCTAATGGTGTAGATAGGTGTGGGCTAGAGTGTAGGGGTCACACACACTCAGAATTGACAATGATGAGCTTGGAAATGATGAGTCTTGCCCACGACTTTTTGATGATCACTTTTATAGTAGTTAAGTTCAAAGTT
Source organism: Ceratopteris richardii (assembly GCA_020310875.1). NCBI lineage: Eukaryota > Viridiplantae > Streptophyta > Polypodiopsida > Polypodiales > Pteridaceae > Ceratopteris > Ceratopteris richardii. The sequence continues at coordinate 49,151,989 of CM035420.1, read as the reverse complement.
TGAATTTGAATTCAAACTTTTGGCTCCCCATAATCATGCTCCTACATCCTAGGAGATATTCAATCAATCAAAGCTAACTTTTCCACGAGTTCCTTTTGGTAGGTGTTTACAAAGATTCCAAGTCAAATATGACTTTTACGAAAGTAAAGTGGTAATTAACCACTAGCATTGGTTCCTATGGTTCTCCATATGTGTATTGACTTGAAGCCAAATGTGCAGGCTTGTGAATTGCACCAACACACCGGCATGTAATGTAGTAGTAGCATTGACAACTATGTATCTTGATACATCTTTAATCATGTATGGTGATTCATGACTATTTTCACGCTCCTCAAATGTGGAATTAGTCCTTGAACTATTATGTAACCCTCAAATACTATTTATTAATTCTGATATATTTCCATGTGTGTAAGGTCTTCCATCAATATATAATGTTTCACTTTCTGCATGTAAAATCCTTCTGCGAGTAAGGGATGTTGCGTTCAAGCATATTCCATAAGTACCCATGCTTTGAACATAACATGAAAGTCGATGCCAATCTCCCCATCCATATACAGGTGCACAAATTGACATAAGAGTGACTTCAGAATTTGGAGGTGATGGAGAGTGTTAATCTCCAAAAGAACAAATTGACCTTGAATTTAGATCACCTCTATATCAAGATCAACTTTAGACTCCACCTAATTTAGAGAATCTTCACCAAATTATCAGGAAATTGATTATTCTGAAAAATTCAGTTTCTTCAGAAAAGTGTGCTGCAGATTAGTCACTCATTGACTAATCAATCCTGTAAAGTTTTTTATAAAACTTTGCACAACACTTCGCCTTAAGGTTGCGCAACTTTGCCAAGTTAAATCTTTTAAAAAGATTAAGTACACACTGAGAAATGTGTGAAACACTTTACCTATGTCTGAAAGTGCTTCTCTGCAATGGCGACTTTGACACCTGCAACTTCTTAGCACTGGTTCTCCCAACTCTGAACCCGTTTGATCAAGATCTTCTAGCAATAGATAGCTTACCTTCCAACTTAGATTTTGAGCCCTCACTTGTGTAAAACTTTACACTGTGGACTGAGCACTGACCATTTCTTTGAAGATGAAATGTGCGCCAGATTTTTCGACTCTCAGAACATCTTCACATGTGAATGTTCCTAAACAAAATTCTCACAGCCTGATTGAAATTAATCTCTCAAATTCTAGCCATAGATAGATTAGCTATGGACTTAGATACGTGCAAAAGGATTCTTCAAAAGATTAAGCACAGAAGGAGAATGGGAGAGAAGATCGACGCGCAGAATTCTACAACATTTTCTTCTTCATTACTTTTCATACATATGGTTGATGATACATACAATGTTCATCACCTCTTCACCTATTCTTCTCTATCTGATCTATATCACTCTCTCTTACTATGAATACGTATCTGTAGATATATATACGAGTCTAACTCGTCATCTTTTTCAAAATACATTGAACTATTTACAAGAGTAATATACAAAAGAAACCTTTCTGATTCTATTTTCTTCCTCTGAAAGTAATCTTCATTCTTCCACATATCTTCTCACTTTGATCTTCATATAATCACTATTGATGATTGTTCTGCTCCAACAGCTCCCCCTCAATCTTCAATTGTGATTACCTGCATCTTCTTTATTCCTGCCATATCTTTAAACCTCTGCAACTTAGGTCCATCCAAACTTTTAGTCATCATATCTGCAAGTTGATCTTTTGTAGGGGTGTGTATGACTTCAATTTCCTTCTCAATGACCTTCTCTCTCAGAAAATGATACTGTATTTCAATATGCTTAGTTCTAGCATGAAATACAGGATTAGCTGCCAAGTATAATGAACTCATATTGTCTCCACAAATAATAGGAGTACTCTGAATCACATCAAAAACTTTCAAAAGTGTCTTTAGCCATATTACCTCTTTTGCAGCTTCCACCATACCTTTATATTCTGCTTCTGTAGATGACAAAGCAACTGTATGTTGCTTCTTGGAACACCATGAAATCAATTTGTCTCCTACATAGCACAAGTATCCATGTGTTGATCTTCTATCATCCACATTACCTGCCCAATCTGCATCACTATATATCTTGATTCTTGTGTCTGAAGTAAACCCATAGTACAACCCTTCTTTGAGTGTACCCTTGATGTACCTAAGTACTCTTTGTCCTGCAATCCAATGTTCCTTTCTAGGACAATGCATGAATTGTGAAAGCACACCAACTGCATATGACAAGTCAGGCCTTGTCAATGTAGCATAAATCAAGCTACCAACCAAACTTTGATAAAGTTTCATATCTCTGAACTCTTCTCCTCCAAACCTAGACAATTTATGGTTCACTTCCAAAGGTGTAGGTGCAACCCTGCAATCTTCCATTTTAAATTTGGTTAGCAAGTTTTTAAGATACCTTTCTTGGGTCACATATACTCCATGTTGAGTATAAGAAATCTCCATTCCCAAGAAGAATGATAGGTTCCCCAAATCACTGATTTTGAACTCTTTCTCCATCTGCTTCTTGATCATTTGTATCTCCTTATCATCTGTTCCTGTAAGTATTATGTCATCAACATAAATACACACATAAATGAATCCATTTTCACTTGCTTTGACTAGCAAGCTACTATCTGCCTTTGATGCTTGAAATCCAAGATCATTCAAGAATTTTACAAGCCTATAATTCCAAGCCCTTGGGGCTTGCTTCAACCCATACAAAGCTCTCTTGAGCTTACATACATAATTTGGACTCACTTGATCTTTGAACCCATCTGGTTGCTCCATGTAGACTTCATCTGAAATGTAACCATTCAAGAAAGCATTTTTAACATCTAATTGAGACAACTTCCAACCTTTACAAGCAGCAATTGCAATGAGTGTCCTGATGGTTGTCATCTTTGCCACAGGACTATAAGTCTCATCATAGTCCACTCCATATGTCTGTGCATACCCTTTCACAACAAGTCTAGCTTTGTACCTAGACACACTTCCATCTGCAAATCTCTTTGTTTTGTAAACCCACTTACATCCAATAATCTTCTGACTATTAGGTTTAGGAACCAAATCCCATGTTTGATTCTCTATCAATGCATCATACTCCTCTTGCATAGCATCTTCCCAATTCTTTTTCCCTTTGGCCTCTTCATATGTAGAAGGGTCTTCATCTGCTTTTACCAAATAAGCATAATCTTTAGTAGTCAAGAATGAAGTGTCATAGCTATACCTTGTAGGTTGCCATTTGTGCCTTGATGATCTCCTAACTTCTGCACTTCTTGAGGTCTCTGGTTCATCACATTCTGGATCAAACCTTGGCCTCTCTTCAACTTCAATCTGCACTTCATTACTCTCACTTTCATCAAGTAATTGAATCTTTGCTTTACCTTTCCTTTGTTCCACTACTTCTTCATCATCTGCATGTATATTATATTTACCTGCATACCAAGTACCTTGCTCATCAAATGTAACATCCTTGGATACAATAAATTGCTTTGTGGATGGACTCCACAACCTGTATCCCATTTGCTTATCATCATAACCAATGAATACATACTTCTCTGCCTTAGGCTCCAACTTATGCCTCAATTGAGATGGCACATATGCATATGCCAAGCATCCAAATATTCTGCAATGATCCAAGGTAGGTTTCTTACCCCACCAAGCTTCATATGGTGTCATACCCTGCAAAGCTTTACAAGGCAATCTATTAACCAAATATGTAGCTGTATTAACAGCCTCAGCCCACAAATAATTTGGGCAATTCTTCTCTTTCATCATGGACCTTGCAAACTCAACAAGAGTCCTATTTCTTCTTTCTGCTACCCCATTTTGTTGAGGAGAGTACCTGCAAGTAACTTCTCTCTTTATACCTGCATTCCACAAATAATCATTGAACTCATTTGAAAAATACTCTCCCCCTCCATCTGACCTTAGTCTCTTCAATTTTTGACCTGTAATCCTTTCTGCATATGCATGATAGTGTTTAAATGTATTAAACACTTCTGACTTTTCCTTAATCACATAAATTGTGATCCACCTGGTAGCATCATCAACATATATGACATAATATCTTGAACCATTTATACTAAAGTCCTTTGAAGGACCCCACACATCTGTATGCACCAATTCAAGTCTTTCTGAATACATAAATCCATGCTTGGAATAGGATTGCTTATGAGCCTTACCTAATTGACATGCCTCACATCTGTATGTCATGTGTTGACCTGCAATGTTAGGCATTCCAAGCACTGAACCATTGTTAATCATTTCTTTGATACCTCTTTCATTAAAGTGTCCAAGTCTTTTGTGCCAAAGATCCAATTCTGACACCTTCTGCTCTCCATATGTGAACATAGCATGTCCAACATTTCCTTGTACCTTCAATGTGAAAAGCCTTCCTTCTTTCTTTCCTGCAATAACTTGTTTATACCCTTGACTAGGGTCTTCCACATAAACTCCATCATTGGTAAACCTTACCTCATAACCTTTTTCCACAATTTGACCTACACTGATCAAATTCTTTGGAATTGTGGGAACATAAAGTACCTTACTCAGAAGAGTGCTCCCATCCTTAGCCTTGACTGAACCAATTGACTTTACCTTATGCTTTGTATTATCACCTGTCTGAACTGTATGATTAATTGCATTATGATCTAGGTCAGTCATCAAAGCAATATTTCCACTTAAATGATTACTACATCCTGAATCAATATAGAACACTCTCATGTCCTCATGTGAGGTTTCACATGTATTCATAATGAGAGTCGAATCCTCCTTTTGATCTGATGCATAGTTGTAGTAGGTGTTATTATAGGATTGACTTTGGAAGTTTCTTCCACCACCTCTTCCAAAAGAATTCCTACCACCTCTACCTCTGAAATTTCCTCTCTGAAATCTACCTCCTCTTCCTCTTTGATTAAAGTTCTGATAATTACCATTGTTTTGATTATTATGCCAACAATCATGAGATAGATGATTGGTCTTACCACATATCCAACAAGCTCTTGCATTATCTTTGTTGTTTCTGCCTCTTCCTCTACTTCTGCCATTTCCTCTTCCTCTTATGAAGTTTGCTTGGTTTGATGTACCTTCTTCTTCACTTGATTGTTGCTTCCCTTTGTTGGCTTTCTTCTTGTCTTTAGAATACATTGCATGACCTGCACTCTTATCAACATCTCCTTTGACATCATTCTCAAAAGTTAGCATATGACCTAACAATTGATTCAAATCAGGAGTAAAGTGATCTAATGAAAGTTCTGTAGATAAAATGAAAGGCTTCCACTTCTCATCTCCTCTTAGCCCTGTAAGTATTTGTCTTACCAATTTGTCTTCTTCAATATCTTCATCAACTGCACCTAAAGAATCTGCAATGTCCTTCATCTTTGTCACATAATCAGAGATTGATTGTGAGGCCTTCTTCTTGAAGGTAGTAAACTCTGCCCATAGTGAAGCCTTCCTTGATTTGGTTGTATTTTGGAAATGCTCTTCCAAAGCATTCCAAATGTCACAAGCACTCTCAAGTCCTCTAATGTGAGGAAGCAAATAGTCATTGACTGCCATGTAGATGATGCTTCTTGCTTGAGCATCCTTCTTCATCCAATTCTTCAAATCTGCAAGCTCCTCCCTAGTTGGAATACTAGGATCTCTGAATTCTGGCTTTTCTTCATCTCCTGTGATGTATCCTATCAGATCTTTGCTCATAAGGTGAGCTTCCATCCTCATAGACCATGCAGGATAGTTCTCTCTATCCAACTTTTCAATTTGGAGACTATCTCCCATCTTTACTTCACCTGTAGCTTCAAATCTTTAACCTTTACAGATAATAAATGTACCTTTACTTCGAATGTTGCTCCTTCTGATCCTTTTGATGCTCTTTGAATGTCTTCCTTCAATCTTTCTTCAACCTTTACCCTTCTGCACCTTCAAAATGTAAAGATTTGTACTTCTGCAATAGTCGGAGTCTTCTTCTTCTCAATTTTGACACAACCTGCTCTGATACCACTGATGGAGAGTGTTAATCTCCAAAAGAACAAATTGACCTTGAATTTAGATCACCTCTATATCAAGATCAACTTTAGACTCCACCTAATTTAGAGAATCTTCACCAAATTATCAGGAAATTGATTATTCTGAAAAATTCAGTTTCTTCAGAAAAGTCTGCTGCAGATGAGTCACTCATTGACTAATCAATCCTGTAAAGTTTTTGATAAAACTTTGCACAACACTTCACCTTAAGGTTGCGCAACTTTGCCAAGTTAAATCTCTTAAAAAGATTAAGTACACACTGAGAAATGTGTGAAACACTTTACCTATGTCTGAAAGTGCTTCTCTGCAATGGCGACTTTGACACCTGCAACTTCTTAGCACTGGTTCTCCCAACTCTGAACCCGTTTGATCAAGATCTTCTAGCCATAGATAGCTTACCTTCCAACTTAGATTTTGAGCCCTCACTTGTGTAAAACTTTACAATGTGGACTGAGCACTGACCATTTCTTTGAAGATGAAATGTGCGCCAAATTTTTCGACTCTCAGAACATCTTCACATGTGAATGTTCCTAAACAAAATTCTCACAGCCTGATTGAAATTAATCTCTCAAATTCTAGCCATAGATAGATTAGCTATGGACTTAGATACGTGCAAAAGGATTCTTCAAAAGATTAAGCACAGAAGGAGAATGGGAGAGAAGATCGACGCGCAGAATTCTACAACATTTTCTTCTTCATTACTTTTCATACATATGGTTGATGATACATACAATGTTCATCACCTCTTCACCTATTCTTCTCTATCTGATCTATATCACTCTCTCTTACTATGAATACGTATCTGTAGATATATATACGAGTCTAACTCGTCATCTTTTTCAAAATACATTGAACTATTTACAAGAGTAATATACAAAAGAAACCTTTCTGATTCTATTTTCTTCCTCTGAAAGTAATCTTCATTCTTCCACATATCTTCTCACTTTGATCTTCATATAATCACTATTGATGATTGTTCTGCTCCAACAGGAGGCACATACAAATTCTCTACAATAAAGAGACCACGACCAACATTCGTAATAGTGGATGGAGCAATCATATAGTGATTACCCCAAAAGTTGAAAACCTCTCCATCTAAAGGAAGTGGTCCTCTATTCCATCCTCCATATCTTCTTCTATCATATGTTTGTACTAAAGAATGATCACGAGCTGGCAATGGATAATCTCTAGCCGTTTTAGTCTCTAAACCAGGAGGTAGAGGATTTCTAGAAACCTCTACTTGTAATTGATGAACAGCAAGTCCATGACATGTATGAGGTATATTAACATTATGAGAAAAATTATCATCATCATCATCGAGCAAGTATTCCTGTATATCAACAATAGTTTGATTTTGTATATGGTTTTTAAATAAAATAATGACATTAATATATATAAAAAATACATACCCAAGCATTATCACGCTGACCAGGTGATGGCGCACACTCAAAAGTACCATACTCTGCCTCGTGTTCAATACATTCCAATTGTGGTCTTGGATACGTGCCATAACAAGAGTTACACCAACATATAATATGCACTTGATAGTAAAATTCATCATAATTCCTATTGGAGGACAGATGTGAAGTCGTTGCATGGGTAGGAGGTGGTGGAGTACCCTCTGATTGATCAGAATCTGCACATAATACGAAACAAAAAAAATACAAGTTATGTATCCATCAAATATATTTAAAATTAAATGTTTGATATACTTACAGTATATAGTCGTTGCACGATGAGGAGACGGTGGTGGAGTTCCATCTGATTGATCAAGATCTACAAATAATGGTATTTGATTTTAATAATCTGATTATCTACATATACAAAAAATTCATATATACATATTTACACATACACACATATTTACATATACACATTTACACATACACACATATTCACATATACACAACTACACATTATTGTGGGATAAATGCATGTATTTTGTACGAATGTGTGTATATGCATGCATGTGTGTATGTATATATGTGGATATGTATATATGTGTTTATGTTATATGTATGTATATGTGTATATGGGTATATGTGTATATGTATACATATATGTATGCTTATATGTTTACATGTATATGTGTATGTGGGTATGTGTATGTGTATGTGTGTGTATATATGTGTATGTATTCTGATTTTTTTTTTCTCTTTGAGATTAAATTAACAGGAGATATTGTATGGTGGAAAAAAATAAGAGGCGACCTAACATACCACCTAAGACATGGCAGTTTTTTTGTAGACAGCTACGTCTTCAGGAGTCATTTCCTCAGCAGAAGGTACACAAATTAATAGTTTATATTTATAATTTTTATATATTTTAGTAATTTTTTACATTTAATTTATGTATTTTTTTTCTTACAATAAATAGGCTGCTGCAAAGAAGAGACTGGAGTCAAGCCACACATCGCACCTAGGCCAAATGGGCCATAATGGTTTTGTACCTACATTTGTAAGTATATGTGTTATTATGAGTATATTTTTTATTTTAGTTAAAATGCAAGCAGCTAATCTTTTTTATTTGTTTCAATGCGGGGAAAGGATTATGGTTGATATCCTATGAAACATGAGATCGAGTATGCTACACATTTTGGATATCGGCGTTTGAGTGAGTACATGCGAGATCATCCTGATGCCTTTGTGAGTATTATTAAATTTTATATAATTTTTTTATTTTTATGAATGGTTTAATTGTTTTATTTATTTATGTTTGTTGTATGTAATACATGAGTATTATGGAGAGACAGATATGGATGAGGTGGAGAGACAGACACAGGAGGGAGGATCTCGATCGTCACAGGGTGATCATGATGATGAGGATGAGGATGATCAAGATGATCACGATATTGATGATGATGATGATGATAATCATGATGATGATGATGAGGGTTTTATTTGATTATGACATTGGATTATATGTATTTACATTGATATATATATATATATATATATATATATATATATATATATATATATATATATATATATATATATATATATATATATATATATATATATATTTCATTTCAGTTATGTTCTAAATTGTGTGTATGGTATTAAGTAATGAAGAGTTTTTTCTATTGATTGTTATTATTTTTTATATTAAGCATGTGTTTTAATACTTTAATTATATAATTCATTCATATGTGTGTACCTAAGTGTATATGTATGTGTGTGTATACGTATGTATGTGCATGTGTATGTGTGTGTATATGTATGTATGTGCATGTGCATGTGTAAGTGTATATGTGTGTATGAGTATGTGCATGTGCATGTGTATGTGTGTCTATATGTATGTGCATGTATATGTGTGTATGTGCCTGTATATGTGTATATGTAGGTATGTGCATGTGTATATGTGTTTTAATACTTTAATTATATAATTCATTCATATGTGTGTACCTAAGTGTATATGTATGTGTGTGTATATGTATGTATGTGCATGTGTATGTGTGTGTATATGTATGTATGTGCATGTGCATGTTTAATTGTATATGTGTGTATGAGTATGTGCATGTGCATGTGTATGTGTGTGTATATGTATGTGCATGTATATGTGTAACTCTATGTGTATATGTGTGTATATATGTGCATGTATATGTGTATATGTAGGTATGTGCATGTGTATATGTGTTTTAATACTTTAATTATATAATTCATTCATATGTGTGTACCTAAGTGTATATGTATGTGTGTGTATATGTATCTATGTGCATGTGTATGTGTGTGTATATGTATGTATGTGCATGTGCATGTTTAAGTGTATATGTGTGTATGAGTATGTGCATGTGCATGTGTATGTGTGTGTATATGTATGTGCATTATGTGTAACTTTATGTATATGTGTGTGTATGTGCATGTATATGTGTATATGTAGGTATGTGCATGTGTATATGTGTTTTAATACTTTAATTATATAATTCATTCATATGTGTGTACCAAAGTCTATATGTATGTGTGTGTATATGTATGTATGTGCATGTGTATGTGTGTGTATATGTATGTATGTGCATGTGCTTTGTAAGTGTCTATGTGTATATGAGTATCTGCATGTGCATGTGTATGTGTGTGTATATGTATGTGCATGTATATGTGTAACTCTATGTGTATATGTGGATATGTAGGTATGTGCATGCGAGTGTGCATGTGTATATGTGTGTGTACATATGTGCATATATATGTGTATATATGTGTATATTGTATGTATATGCATGTGTATATGTATGAAACATGCATGTGTATGTGGATGCATTTTGTTGGAACATCAAGCTTACACTATGCTTGAGGTGGATTTGATCTACATCAAAGGCTATCGCATCGAAAGAATATCCGTTGGAGAGTTCTTTTTCATATGCTCATTTATTGTATTTTTTGAGAATATTTTGATGGCTCATTTACCATTGTAAAAGCCTTGAGTTTTACACATGTAAAGGTACAAATATAGGACCAAAATCCCACGAAAGTTTGGTGGTTGAAGTTGCATTCAATCAAGTAAATCAAGTCACCTAAAAGTAGATCAATCAAGATCTTCACTTTTCCTAGATTGTAGGGAAGTGAATTGATTCCCTCCAACAACCATTCCCACCTTCATTTGAATTCAAATTCAAGTTGTAAAAGTCGTGGAACACTCGTAGAGGTTATATAAGGTGTTGAAATCACTTGTATTATACATGGAAGCAGTATACATACACTTGTGACCATCATTGTCTTGCTTCTTCAATTTTCTGCATCATCTTCTTCGCCAACAGTAATCTTGCAGAGGCTGCTGCTCTCTCCTCAGAGCTCCAAATTGAGTGCAAGAGGACTCATTGGAAAGGTATTAGTGTTTAGTTTATGCCTCTAAATTTTGCAAAGCATTTGGTTCAGCAGATTTGGAGAAATCTCAGTTTGTCTGCCTCGGGGTCAATCTCTGCATATTCCTGAAAAATAGGAGGTACCACCGGTGAATGTCGCATTCATTCCTATAGCATGTTTTGCTTATTCCTTATACTTTTGTGCATTCCATAAACTCAACCCTATGTGTATCACTCCCATAAAAGGATTTGTTCTAATTTTAATCACGCTGGTCGCTATGGGCATTTGAAGTTCATTGTCTCTTCCATAGATAGTAAGTTTTTTTGAGCTAGTCGACCTGCGAACCTATCTGTTTTGTATCGACTCATTCTCCTTGATGCTCCAAGGTACATAGTGTGTTTCTTTGCACTTATAGCATGCCTATAAGGTCTTTTTGAGTCTCCAAAAGCTCAAGGGCTGGTCTTGTGCCGGTTGGCTTGACCAAACTTCATCGCTTCGAAACGCACTTTTCTACCTTCGACAAGCTTCTCCAAGTTCTTTCAGTGGTATCAGAGCTAGATCAAGATGGGTGACGGCTTTCCCTCAATGATCGAGAAGCTTGATGGACACAACTACGCGGCTTGGCAAATCAGAATGGAGGCCTACTTGCAAGGTAGAAATCGTTATGGAATTGTAGCAGGTGATGAAGTTATGCCTATTCCAAGATCCAAAGGAGGACCTACACAAGAGGAGACAGATAAGCTCACACTTTGGTGCGCAAGGGATGCTCAAGCAAGGTCGTACATACTAAACTCTATCTCTGACTTTCTATTACCACATATTAGAGGATGCAAGACATCTCGAGAGACTTGGGATGCCCTAGAGACTTTCTTTTCTGCTAGTACCAAAGCAAGGAAGAATCATCTTTGGAACGAGTTCAACCAAATGAAGAAGACACCTAAACAAACCATCACAGAGTTTGTTACCAAGGTCAAGGAGGTTGCGGATCAGTTAGCATCCATTGGAGAGCTGATTGAAGAAGAGGTCATCATGAGGCAAATTCTCAACGGCATTCGAAGTGATAAGCAATGGCAATCCTTCACAACGGCTTACGATCTCATCATGGATGTGCAATCTCCAGACTTCAACATCTTTCTTGGACAACTCTTCAATCAAGAAGCCAATAATAGCATAAAGGAAGGTAACTCTTATCATGGTAGTTCAACTAGTGCTCTATATGCAGATAAGAAGGATAAGAAGCAGAAAGGCAAGAAGAAGGAAGAAGATGAAGAAGAGACTTCCCAAGCCAACTTTGCAAGCAAGAGCAAGTGGAAAGGGAAGAAGAAAGGACCAAAGCAAGACAAAGCCAAAGGTCAGAATGTTCAACCTTGTGCCATATGCGATAAGACCAACCACACCACTCAGAATTGCTGGTTCAATGGGAAGACCCAGAAAGGAAGTGGAAGAGGTGGATATGGCGGCAATAGAGGCAGAGGTGGACACAACTTCAACAACAACAATAGAAGCTATAATAGAAGGGACTACAAAAATTAATCAGAAGATCAACCACATGAAGACTCATTACTTCTTATGAACCTAAGCCACAAAGAAGGTAAAGAAGATGATCATTTGTTCTACATAGATTTAGGATGCTCGAATCATGTTGCAGGCAACATTGCTCTTCTATCTGACTTGGAAAGTCCAAAGCATAGACATGAAGTGCAAACAGGGGATGACACGAAGCACAATGTGGAGAAGATTGGTAATGTCAAAGCTTCCAATGGCAGGACAAACATTCTGAGTAAGGTTCTCTATGTACCCACTATCACTAAAAACCTAATCAGTGTAGGCCAAATAGTTGAAAAAGTCTTGCAAGTTAGGTTCACCCAACATGGAGCCTTTGTGGAAGATCCATGTCAAGGCTTCAAGAAGATAGCCCGAGGTGAGAAGCATGGTAGGCTCTTTACTTTTGAAGTAGGAGATACCAGGAACATAGCTCTATTCAACTTTGGGTCTCAAACCCTAAGTGAGCTTGAAGTGTGGCATAAAAGACTTGCTCATGTGAATGAAAGAACCTTGAAGGATATATGCAAGGATCAAAGTGTTCTAGGACTGCCAAACATATCAAAGCAACACATGATCAACAGGTGTGATGCATGTCAGATTGGGAAGGCACAAAGACAACCATTCAACCACAAAGGCTACATCCACAACAACTTATTGGACTTAGTACACACAGATGTATGGGGACCAAGTCAAGAACCTTCATTGGCAGGATCAAGGTATTATGTCTCATTTATTGACGACCATAGTAGATGGACTGTTCTATACTTTATCAAGAGTAAGAATGAAGTATTTGATTGCTTCAAGAAGTATCTTGCACATGTGGAGAATCATACAGGTAGATCACTAAAGAAGCTCAGATCTGATGGAGGGGGAGAATACTTCTCCAAAGAGTTTGATGAGTTCTTGCAGGACAAAGGTATCAAAAGGGAAGTGACTACTAGGTACTCTCCTCAACTAAATGGAATTGCAGAGAGGAGAAACAAGACATTGGTTGGATCAGCCCGAACAATGCTTGAAGAGAAGAAGTTGCCACATTATCTTTGGGCAGAAGCTATTTCAACTGCAGTGTACCTTGTCAATCGACTACCATCCAAATCACTTCAAGGTATGACTCCTTATGAAGCATGGCATGGAAGAAAACCTAGTCTTGGACATTGCAAGGTTTTTGGTTGTTTAGCATATGTTCATGTACCATCACAAATAAGAGTTTAGCTAGATGAAAGGGCAACAAAGGCATTGTTTATTGGATATGATTCAACTCAGATGGGTTACACGTTCTTCAATCCTTCAACCAAGCAATTCACTACAAGTAGAGATGTTGTGTTTGAAGAACACAGGTCTTGGTATGATGAAGACAAACAAAAGGTAACACTACCATATGATCTTGATTCTGACTCTCATCAATTAGGAAGCAAGCATGATACACAGGTCCAGGATCCAAGAAGTGATACAGACGATGACCAAGATGAAAGAGAAAGGGATTACAAGCTATGGAAGTCAAGAGGCAAAGCAAAGATGCAAGAGGTTGGAGAATGCTCCAAACAAGCACCTAGAAGATCAGCAAGAGAGAAGAAACAACCAGAAAGGAATGGATATGATTCCACATTTGTTACAAAGCATTCAATCTACTTGGCCAAAGACTCTATTTCAGAGGAACCCTCAACCTATGAAGAGGCAAAGGGAAACCCTAATTGGGAAAAGGCCATGAACGAAGAGATAGATGCATTGAAGGAAATGGACACTTGGGATTTGGTTCCAATGTCACCGAATCAAAAGGTAATTGGTTGCCGATGGGTATATAAAGTTAGAAGAAATTCAGATGGATCAGTTTGGAGGTACAAGGCAAGATTAGTTGCCAAAGGATGCTCACAACTCATGGTATAGACTATGAGGAAACATTCTCACAGTTGCAAAGATGACTACAATCAGGACATTGATAAGTGTAGCTGTTGCAAGGAATTGGAGACTCCTCCAACTTGATGTGAAAAATGCATTCTTAAATGGGTGGATAAGTGAAGAGGTATACATGTCACAACCACCAGGTTTTGAAAACCCTAATCATCCATCTTATGTTTGCAGACTTAAGAAAGCATTGTATGGATTGAAACAAGCTCCAAGAGCTTGGAATTACAGGTTGGTTACATATCTTCAAGATCAAGTTTTCAAAGCTAGCAGCTCAGATCCTTCTCTATTCATCAAAAGGGATCACAATGAGGTTATCTATCTATGTGTATATGTAGATGATATTATTGTGACAGGTGATGATCTAAATGGCATTCAAAGGATCAAGAGACACATGCAAGAGGAGTTCAAAATCAGTGACCTAGGTGAGCTCACATATTTCCTAGGTATGCAGGTGATATACACAAATGAAGGAATGTATTTGACTCAAAGAAGATACATTCAGGATCTTCTTCTCAAGTTCAAAATGGAGAACACTAAATCTGCAGGTACACCTTTGGAGATGAATCATAAACTTAGTGTTTATGAAGGTGAGAAAATTGAAGACATAAAAGAGTATCAAAGCTTGGTAGGTAGCTTGATATATGCTACTCACACAAGGGCAGACATCTCATATAGTGTGGGAGTGCTTAGTCAGTTCATGCACTCACCAAGAAGACCACACATGGATGCGGCTAAGAGAGTACTGAAGTATCTCAAAGGTACAATCAACGAAGGTATATTCTATCCTTACTCTTCAGATTTGGATATCAAAATCTACTCAGATGCAGATTGGGCAGGAGCTAAGGATGATAGAAAAAGTACATCTGGTTACTTAGCATTTGCAGGTTCGAAGCTAGTGTCATGGAGTTCCAAGAAGCAACGAACAGTTGCTTTATCCTCAACTGAAGCAGAGTACAAAGGCTTGACCATAGCAACTCAAGAGGCAATATGGTTAAAAGCATTGTATACAGATTTGGGACTTGTGAGTTCCAAACCTCACATATTTGGAGATAATGTAAGTTCCATGCATCTAGCGGCAAATCCTATTTTTCATGCGAGAACCAAGCATATAGAAGTCCATTATCACTTCATCACAGAGAAGCTCATGGCAAAGGAGATTGACATTTCTTTTGTTCCGACTGAAAAGCAAGTAGCAGATATGATGACAAAGGCACTTGATGGAATAAAGCTTTGTAGATTCAAAGCTATGGCAGGTATTCAATCTATCAGAGAATGAAGACTCAAGCATACTTTAGCTTGAGGGGGAGCTGTTGGAACATCAAGCTTACACTATGCTTGAGGTGGATTTGATCTACATCAAAGGCTATCGTGTCGAAAGAATATCCGTTGGAGAGTTCTTTTTCATATGCTCATTTATTGTATTTTTTGAGAATATTTTGATGGCTCATTTACCGTTGTAAAAGCCTTGAGTTGTACACATGTAAAGGTACAAATATAGGACCAAAATCCCACGAAATTTTGGTGGTTGAAGTTGCATTCAATCAAGCAAATCAAGTCACCTAAAAGTAAATCAATCAAGATCTTCACTTTTCCTAGATTGTAGGGAAGTGAATTGATTCCCTCCAACAACCATTCCCACCTTCATTTGAATTCAAATTCAAGTTGTAAAAGTCGTGGAACACTCCTAGAGGCTATATAAGGTGTTGAAATCACTTGTATTATACATGGAAGGAATATACATACACGTGTGACCATCATTGTCTTGCTCCTTCAATTTTCTGCATCATCTTCTTCGCCAACAGTAATCGTGCAGAGGCTGCTGCTCTCTCCTTAGAGCTCCAAATTGAGTGCAAGAGGACTCATTGGAAAGGTATTAGTGTCTACTTTATGCCTGTAAATTTTGCAAAGCATTTGGTTCAGCAGATTTGGAGAAATCTCAGTTTTGCTGCCTCGGGGTCAATCTCTGCGTATTCCTGAAAAATAGGAGGTACCACCGGTGAATGTCGCATTCATTCCTATAGCATATTTTGCTTATTCCTTATACTTTGTGCATTCCATACACTCAACCCTATGTGTATCACTCCCATAAAAGGATTTTTTCTAATTGTAATCACGCTGGTTGCTATGGGCATTTGAAGTTCATTGTCTCTTCCATAGATAGTAAGTTTTTTTGAGCTAGTCAACCTCCGAACCTATCTGTTTTGTATCGACTCATTCTCCTTGATGCTCCAAGGTACATAGTGTGTTTCTTTGCACTTATAGCATGCCTATAAGGTCTATTTGAGTCTCCAAAAGCTCAAGGGCTGGTCTTGTGCCGGTTGGCTTGACCAAACTTCATCGCTTCGAAACGCACTTTTCTACCTTCGACAAGCTTCTCCAAGTTCTTTCACATTTCCATTTGCATCCATGTGCATGCATGTGAATGTGCATGCATGTGTTGCAAGAGAAGACTAAACTAATCATTTAGAGGGCCATGCACTATGATCTAAGACCACTTACAATGTTTGCAAATTTTTGCTTGAAGATGTCATAAGTGGCTTTGGGTACATAGAGAGAGTAGTTACTGATTGTGGACAGTTAACTGTGAGAGAAACTAAAGAGTTCTTTGAACATCAGGGTATTCATTTGTCTCTCACTACTGCATATAATCCAGAGGCCAATGGTAAAATAGAGAGAGGGAATATAACTATTATGAAAGTGAAATCAAAATCATGTAAAGGTGACATTAAACAATGGCCTACTCTTAACTTTTGCACTTTGGGCAGGGAGAATGACGTGCACACGTACTACTACATATATGCCTGCTGAACTCATGTACTATCAAAAACCGTTCTTTCGAATTTAATTTCATATTTTTGCATGTTCAAAGTTGCCTTGGTCTGAAAACATGTCTATTGATGATGTTTTGAGTTTGCACATTAAACATTTAGAACAAGGTAAATTAAGGCTTGATCATGCTATTGAAAAATTAAGAGAATCTAGAATGAAGAACAAGCATTATTTTGACAAAACTCATCGATTGCATCTTAAGCCGATTGAAGTAGGAGATTGGATGCTCATTTATGATAGTACATTTGACTCTCAATATGATGCACGCAAAAAGCTCACTCAATGGTGGTTTGGGCCATACATTGTATCAAAAGCCAACAACAATGGTATGTATGCTCTTTGTGAATTAAATGGTGTTGCACTAAAGACTTTGATTGCAAGTAAAAGGATAAACCTATTCAAGAAATGTAATAATGACAAGTACATTTTGGATGACGGCATTGAAGAAGATGACAACACTGAGGCCAATTCATAAACAGGAGTATCCATGATATTTTTAAGAAAATTGAAAAAAAAGAATAAAATAAAAATATAATTTCTTTTTCAAGTTCATGTTGCTTTGTTTTTTTTCTCAAGTTCATTCCACTTTTTTCTCATTCTTGCTTGTTTCCAATTTCACTTCATGCATGTTTCTTTTCAATCTTTGTATTGCATTGCTTATCCAGATCACTTGAGTCAAAATGGGGGCAAATGATGATTTCTCTAGTTGTGTAAAATTGTATCTTAAGTAGTAATGTATCTACTATGGAAAGATAGGGCATGTACACTTGGAGGATTATTTTGGTGACATGACTTTCATATATAAACATGCATATGTATCCTGAATCGAAAGCATAATTGTTGAAGTCCTAGCTCCTGCTACTGCATGTTTCTACATCCTTAGTCCACCGCACAACACTTGTATCGGAGTTTAAACGACTGTTCTCCATCATCAAAAATGGATGTACCTTGTATCGGAGTTTAATTTTCCCTATCATAAAAAAAAGCTGCTACATGTTATCAGGAAGTTTTACACTTTCTTAGACCCCAAAAAGTGATCGTAACCATAAAGTCACTGAATCATCATCAAAAAAAAAAAGAAAAAAAAGAGCAAGCCAAAGGAAGCTAAGGAGGCATAGTAGAATACATCACGGGCTATATAGGCAGATTTATGCATTAGTGGAATTTAGTTATATTTCCTTGCATGTTTTTAGAGAAAGATCATATTCATATTTATGTAGGAAAGGAGTTGATCTAAAATAAGCTAAAGATGAAAGATGTCTCTTGAAAATCCTAAATCTTTGTTTATAATCATATTTAAGGTAGATTGCTTTATGAAAAAGGTACAAATTTTTCTTCAGATGAGATGAATTTATGCCTAAAATGATGCAATACATCCACTTCCACTTCATATTGATGCTTTTTTGTTTTCTTTCTTTTTGTCAATATTGCTTGTTCATTTGCATATAAGTTGCCTATTTGTTCATGCATTTTCATGTTGCCTGTTTTAATTCTTTCTTTCATGCAAATTTTGATTCATGTCTCGTTGCCCACTCATTCATGCATATGATCAATGTTTTCTTCCAAGTTTCTTATGTTGCCTATAAAAGAATTTGATGCCTCCAACATTTTGTTTTTCAGAGATACTAGACTAGCGCTTATGGAGGAATTGTAGATTTAATGGGGGTGAATGTCATCGAGATTTTGTGTCCTCTCTCATTCATGAACACCTACAAGAAACACATTCGATGAAGGAAGCCAGAATTTCCTAAGAAGTCCTTGATGCATCAAGGATGTCAAAAGGAGTTCACATGCAAACTTTGGAAGAAATCAAGCAAGTTCATGGTAGCGGTGAAAGGGGGTCAAATTTTGGAAATTAGGGCCAAAATTTCAATATCTCCAAATCACATGAAAATTCATATACTTATAAAGCCTATCAAAGGTAGTCTATAGCCAGACTTTCACATGTAAATGGATTTTCTAGCACATTGATATCCCATGTGCATTTTGTAGAAATGTAAGTTTTTCATTTAGACCCTACAAAATTTTTTATCGAAATTTTTGTTAGCCATATGGTTTGGCATGTGTAAAGATCATATGTGGCTACATATGTGTACAAATGTTCAAGGCTATCAGAGCTTCCTAGACTTCAAGGCCACCTTGCAAGCTTCCAAATGTAGTCAAACTTGTATAAGGGAGATTCAGATTGGAGTTTTCTCTGCATATTCCTAAAGGAGACATTTCAAAACATAGCCCTAAAAATTTTCATCTTCATCAAAGGATATTTGAATGGTCAAAGAGCATAGAATCCAGTTTTCAAGGTCAAATTTTCTAGAATAAGAAAATTGAAGGCTTAAAGGGCTAGCATTGTTAGTATATGATCAATGTCTACCCCTCATGATTGTATGCACATTTTGTAAAGCCCCCATTATGAGGAGAAGCCAAGCGTACATTACCCTATTGATGTTGATGAACCATGGATTTCAGATAGTGGAGCTTCTTGCCATATGACCAGTAAAAAGGATTGGTGTAGTTCCATAATGCCTCTACGGGAATCCATCAATGTAGTGGTGGGAAATGACTCCAAGTATCCAACAAAAGGAACTAGAACCATCTCTTTTATCACTTCTCTAGGTGTTGAGAGAAAGTTATCCGATGTTCTCTATGTACCTACACTTAAAAGAAACTTGTTGCTAGTTTCTGCAATAACAGATTGTGGACTCGAAGTTCACTTCAATAAGAGTGGTGCAGAAATCATAGATTCATCATGTAATATAGTAGGTAAAGGCATAAGATGTGATAACTTGTATAAGTTAAGTGCCTTATCTGCTACAGAAGATAAAGATGTAAGCAAGTTATGGCACCAACGATTTGGGCATCTCGGATTTGCAATTTTGAAGGAGATACAAAGAACAGGCTAGTTGCTCATTTGCCTACATTTTCAGAGTTGTAGGAACCTTGTGAAGCTTGTATGATGGGAACCAAGATCAAAGTTGGATTCAAAAAGCAAAAAGTGTGTCTTCCTAGAATATAATGAAGAGTCTAAAGCATAGAGGTTGTGGGATCCTAAGGCATAGAAGATTTTTGTCAGCCGGGATGTGGTGTTTGATGAATGACCACACTTAGTAGAAGATAAAGGTAAATCTACTATCTCATCAAATAGCAGCTTATCTTATCCAAATTGATGTCAACACTGATTTGATAGTCCAAATCAGCCCCAGATCAAATGGTGGAGAATGAAGGCACCTATTTTTGCACCTTTGCCCTAGATATCAGATAAAGAATCAATCCTAGCCATCCATTTGATAAATCCCATCGTTATAATAAAAAGTAGCTAATCTTAGGATTCATAGTTGATTTCTCTAGATCCAAGGGCCCAAATTCATTCAAAAAACTATATAAACCCCCATCCAAACTCCTAGAGGATCATTGTTAGGCATCCATAGGGACCTTGCTAGCACATGGTTTCCTTAAGACGATCACCCTGAGTTAAGCATGTGAGGATCCAAGCTGGGCTAGAAAGAGCATAGTTCCTAGAATCAATTTTAAATTAGACTTCCTCTCTAGGATAGGCTCATACACCTAGTTTCTCTTTCTTTGCTCAGCCTTAGTGGAGTGTGTGAGTGCGTTAGAGCTCGTTTTATGTGTCTTAACTTCTTTAGAAACACATTATGATCCTCGAAAGACATAGGGTCAAGGAAGTGGAACCTATCCTCTTACGTATGACATTTGATTGAACTATCATGGTGAGAGGGTCATGCGGACCACCTTTGGCTAGTAGAAGGCCTAGCCTAACATTTTTCCCAACATTCATGTATATGTATGTCATAACAATATCTTCTAATTCATGTCTATTGTCTCTTAGTCTCTTATATGTTTTTACATGTCTCCTTCTATCTCTTTCTATGTGTGAGAAGGCTCCACAGTCTTGCATTGAGCCAGTGAGGATGATCCATTGAGGTTGAGAGAAAAAGTTTCTATTCATTTATACATCATGACCCACATGCATTCATACCACCCACAAAAACCCATTGCATATGATTCGGTTTTGAAAGTGTATAAGAAGCTCCATTCTTGGACCATTCTTCCTTTCAAGAATTGATTGATGTGTGTAGTGTTCTTTTTGTTCTCGTCATGCATACATCCACAAGAACCCATGCATATGATGTTGATGTATGAAACATCACAAAAACTAAGCTAAAATAGTATTAGAATACCTCCACAACCATCATTAGCTTGGCAATACTTTGAACTTGAAAAACTTTATCACTGAACTTAGTGAATTTCAAAAATTTACTTCTCCGAAATCTGCACCTTTTCTTCAAGCTTCAAATATGATCTGTATTAATTTGATCTTTGTAAATTATTTTGATCAATTGCTAATAGAAGTTCTTGCTAATGTTAAGTAACACATACCAAGCAAAACTTTCAAGTAATAACTTCAAATTCTTCTGAATTTACTCCAACATTTGCACTATGTCTGAAATGTGAAAAATGACTTCATCGATTCGACATACCTTCACTGTTAAACTCATTTCTCCGAGTATGCGTCCGGTTTCGTAAAGATATTTTGACCAATTGTAGTTGAAGGTAGTAGCTTTAAAATGAGATATCACTCAATTAAAAACTTTACACTGTACTGTCAGATCTGACCTTAAGAAAATCAGAGAAAAGTGCACCAGAAAACTTGTAACTGTCAACTAACTTACACACTGATATGAAATCACTTAGAACTCAATGTACAAGCAGAATTCAATCAATTCCTTTTACACAAACATGTATTAACTATCAGAGAGAATGTGTACAAAATGGCTTGGCCTCATTTTGCTCATAGCCACAGAAAACTCTCATATACTGAGTAGTTCATCCTCAACATCTCTCTCAGAAAAACCCGACTTTTTCTCTATTCACTCAAGGATTACAAAATTGAGTTCTGCTATCATTTTCCAACTCAAATTAACTTATATAGATCTAGTTTACATACTCCTAGACTCTAATTCCTAAGTTTTGAAGTTCTATGTCAAGACTAGACTTCTAATTTTGCACTAAATTACAAGAGTGAATTTGTCCCTTCACTTAGGCTTAATTTTCTGAGTGCTTTGTCTTCATTTCTCCTTGTCTTTCCTTTTCCTTCATATATCTTCATATATTCATGTCTAATTAGTGAGTGAAGTTCCAACAGCTCCCCCTCAATCACTAATTAGCATGCTCTGACTTCTTCATGTAGTCTTCTTCTCTTTTATTCCTACCATCTCTTTGAATCTACTTGTCTTCACTCCATCCAAGCTCTTTGTCATAATATCTGCAATCTGATCTTTTGTAGAAGTGTACACCACTTCAAGCTCCTTCTCCATTACCTTTTCTCTCAAGAAATGATATTGTATCTCTATATGCTTTGTTCTTGCATGAAATACAGGATTTGCTGCAAGATATAATGAACTCATATTATCTCCATGTATGATAGGTACGCCTTGATCAATATCCAAACTTTTGAACAAAGTTTGCATCCATATCACTTCTTTTGCTGCTTCCACAAGTCCTTTGTACTCAGCTTCTGTTCATGATAGATCCACTGTATGTTGCTTCTTTGAACACCAACTCACAAGTTTATCTCCAATGTATATCATGTAGCCATGAGTTGATCTTCTATCATCCTGACTTCCTGCCCAATCTGAATCACTATATGCTCTCAACCTTATATCTGATGTAAAAGGATAATATAATCCTTCCTTCAGAGTTCCTTTGATATATCTAAGAACTCTTTGACCTGCAATCCAATGTGGATCCTTTGGACAATGCATGAACTGAGAGAGAACTCCCACTGCATAGCTAAGATCAGGTCTTGTTAGTGTAGCATAAATCAAGCTTCCCACTAAAGATTGATACTTCCTCATATCTTTGAACTCTGCACCATCATATCTACTGAGTTTATGATTGATCTCTAATGGTGTTGATGCCTCTCTGCAATTATCCATGTTAAACTTCTTTAAAAGATTCAATAGATACGTTTCTTGTGATACATATATGCCATGTTCTGCATAAGTGATTTTCATTCCAAGAAAATATGACAATTTTTCTAGATCACTTATCTTGAATTCCTTCTCAAGTAACCTCTTCACCTCCTTGATTCCTTCATTTGAGGTACCTGTAATTATAATGTCATCTACATAAATACAAATGTAGATCATACCTTCATCTGTTCTCTTGATAAGTAAACTTGCATCTGCCTTTGAACTTTGATATCCAAGATCATTAAGATACTTCACAAGTCTATAATTCCAAGCTCTTGGAGCTTGCTTCAAACCATAAAGTGCTCTTCTCAATCTACAAACATAATTTGGAAACTTGTAATCTGCAAACCCTTGAGGTTGCTCCATGTAAACCTCATCTGGTATATATGCATTCAAAAATGCATTCTTTATATCCAATTGACTCAATGTCCATCCTTTTGATGCTGCAATAGCTATGATTGTCCTTATGATTGACATCTTTGCCACAGGACTGAATGTCTCATCATAATCTATGCCATGAGTTTGAGCATAGCCTTTAACCACCAATCTGGCTTTGTATCTGGCTATTCTTCCATCTGCATGCTTCTTAATTTTGTAAACCCATTTATTTCCAATCACTTTCTTACCATTAGTTTTTGGAACAAGTTCCCAAGTTTTATTTTCTTCAAGTGCATCAAACTCTTCCTTCATTGCTTCTTCCCATTGTTTCTTACCTTTTGCTTCATCATAGCTTTGGGGCTCTTCATCCTCCTTAATCAAGTAAGCATATTTTTTTTGAGTCAAATAAGAAGTATCATAAGAAGACCTTGTAGGTTGTTTCCTCATCCTGGTTGATCTTCTTGGTTCACACTCTTCATGTGTATCTAGATATACTTCTTCATCAAATCTTGGTTCATCTTCATTTCTTCTATATGATCCAACTCTAGATGTGCTTGCTTGCATATGATCTTCATCTCCATCTACCTGCATATGTGATTTACCTCTTTCACTTCTTCTTACCTCTTCTTCAAATGTTTCAAGGTTACAATCTTTATCTCCATACCAACTCTTCTGTTCATCAAATGTCACATCTCTGGAAACAATAAATTGTTTAGTTAGAGGATTCCATAGCCTATAACCCATCTGCTTTTCATCATACCCAATAAATACATATTTTTTAGCCTTTGGTTCAAGCTTATGTCTGAGTTGTGATGGTACATAAGCATAGGCAATTGATCCAAACACCTTACAATGATCAAGTGTTGGTTTTTTACCCCACCATGCTTCATAAGGGGTTATTCCATTTAGAGCTGCACATGGTAACCTATTCACAAGATATGTAGCTGTATTTACAGCCTCGGCCCAAAGATAATTAGGGCAATTCTTTTCTTTTAACATTGCTCTTGCAAACTCAACTAATGTTCTATTCCTTCTTTCTGCAACCCCATTGTGTTGAGATGTATACCTGCAAGCTATTTCTCTCTTGATACCTACATTCCAAAGATAATCATTGAATTCTTGGGAAAAATATTCTCCCCCTCCATGAGACCTTATCCTCTTGAGTTTTTGACCTGTAACTCTTTCTGCATAAGCATGAAAATGTTTGAAAGCTCCAAATACTTCTGATCTTTCCTTTAGAACATAAATGGTTATCCACCTTGTAGCATCATCAATGAAAAGAATATAATACCTAGACCCATTGATTGATCCTTCTTTTGTTGGTCCCCATACATCTGTATGTATGAGCTCTAGCACACCATCATGCTTGAAACCTTTCTTCTGAAATGATAATCTGTGTGCCTTTCCCATTTGACAAGCTTCACACTTGTAGATCATATGTTGACTTTTTACATTTGGTAGCCCTATTACAAATTGATTCTCCACCATGGTTTTAATTCCTCTTTCATTGAAGTGTCCTAACCTCTTATGCCAAAGATCTAACTCTGTAAGTACTCCATCACCATGTGTGATTAGGGCCTGACCAACATTCCCTTGCACTTTGAGAGTAAAAAGTCTACCTTCCTTCTTACCACAAACAATTTGATTGTATCCATCCTTTGGATCTTCAACAAATACCCCTTCATTTGTAAATCTGACTTGAAATCCTTTTTCCACTATTTGTCCCACACTAATCAGATTCTTTGGTATTGTTGGAACATACAAAACATTTGTTAACAAATCAGCTCCACTCCTGCACTTCACTTGTCCAATTGAATGTACATTATGTTTTGTATTGTCACCTGTTTGTACTGTATGACTTGAATTACCTTCTTCCAATTCTGACAACAATTCTATATTACCTGACAAATGATTTGAACAACCTGAATCAATATAAAATACCTTGAGATCCTCCTTCTCTGATGTACTTATTGAATTCATCATCAATATTGTATGACTATCACTCTGTGTGTCATTTGCATAATTGTAATAGGTAGTGTTATAAGACTGATTCTGATTCCAATTTCTTCCACCACCTCTACCAAAGCCTCCTCTTGAATTCTGTCTTCCTCTTTGAAATTGATTCTGAAACCTTCCACCTCTTCCTCTGCCATTATTGCTTTGATTTTGATTCGACCCTTGTTGGTTATGCCAACAATCATATTGTAGATGATTGCTCAATCCATAAATCCAGGATGCTTTCTTGTTATTGTTCTGATTACCTCTACCTCTTCCATTTCCTCGACCTTTACCTCTGCAAATACCTCTTCCTCTTGCATAATTTGCTTGAGTAGTAACCTCTTCTTCATCTTTTGCTTTACCTTTCTCATTTTTCTTCTTATTCTTTGCATACATAGCTGAACTATATCCTTTATCTCCATCTGATTTCAAGTCTTGCTCAAATGTGAGCATTAGTCCAAGCAATTGATTCAATTCTGGCACATAATGATTTAATGAGAGTTTAGTTGAGAGTACAAAAGGTTTCCACCTTTCATCTGCTCTCAACCCTGCAAGTAATTGTGCTATCAACCTATGATCTTCAATATCCTCATCAATAGATCCAAGGCTATTTGCCAAGTCCTTCATCTTAGTGACATAATCACTAATGCTCTGATTTTGCTTTTTCTTAAATGTGGTGAATTCTGACCATAAGCTAGCCTTCCTAGCTTTAGTAGTGTTTTGGAAGTGATCTTCCAAGGCATTCCATATATCTTCAGCTATTTCTAATCCTCTGATATGTGGTAACAAATGATCTGTGATAGTGTTATATATATAAGCCCTTGCACTTGCATCTCTCTTCTGCCATAGCTTCAAAGCTTCTAGTTTTTCTTTCCTTGGTTGAATCTCATCTTCAAATTTAGGCTTTTCTTCTTGATGTGTCACATATATCATTAGATCCTTACTCATAAGAAAGGCTTCCATTCTCATTACCCAAGCAGGATAATTATCTCTGTCCAATTTGTCAATCGATACATGATCTGCCATATTCTTCTTGCTTCTGCTTCAACCTATGAGTATACAGTTAAAGAATGGTACCTTTTGTAGATCTTTACCCTTGAGAATAACTTCGAAGTACTGCTCTGAAGTCTTTTGTTGTTGAACACCTTAGCTTTCACCTTCTTTAATGGAGAACTCTTCAATTCCTCTTGTATCTGCTCCTCCTTTCACTCACGAGGACCTTTCTGCTTTGATACCACTTGTTGATGTATGAAACATCACAAGAACTAAGCTAAAATGGTATTAGAATACCTCCACAACCATCATTAGCTTAGCAATACTCTGAACTTGAAAAACTTTATCACTGAACTTAGTGAATTTCAAAAATTTACTTCTCAGAAAATCAGCGCCTTTTCTTCAAGCTTCAAATCTGATCTGTATTAACTTGATATTTGTAAATTATTTTGATCAATTGCTAATAGAAGTTCTTGCTAATGTTAAGTAACACATACCTAGCAAAACTTTCAAGTAATAACTTCAAATTCTTCTGATTTTACTCCAACATTTGCACTGTCTGAAATCTGAAAAATGACTTCATCGATTTGACATACCTTCACTATTAGACTCATTTCTCCGAGTATGCATCCCGTTTCGTAAAAATCTTTTGACCAATTGTAGTTGAAGGTAGTAGCTTTAAAATGAGCTATCACTCATTAAAAACTTTACACTGTACTATCAGATCTGACCTTAAGAAAATCAGAGAAAAGTGCACCAGAAAACTCATAACTGTCAACTAATTTACACTGATATGAAATCACTTAGAACTCAATGTACAAGAGGAATTCAATCAATTCCTTTTACACAAACATGTATTAACTATCAGAGAGAATGTGTACAAAATGGCTTGGCCTCATTCTGCTCATAGCCACAGAAAACTCTCTAATACTAAGTAGTTCATCCTCAACATCTCTCTCAGAAAAACCTGACTTTTCTCTATTCACTCAAGGATTACAAAATTGAGTTCTTCTATCATTTTCCAACTCAAATTAACTTATATAGATCTAGTTTACATACTCCTAGACTCTAATTCCTAAGTTTTGAAGTTCTATGTCAAGACTAGACTTCTAATTTTGCACTAAATTACAAGAGTGAATTTGTCCCTTTACTTAGGCTTAATTTTCTGAGTGCTTTGTCTTCACTTCTCATTGTCTTTCTTTTTCCTTCATATATCTTCATATATGCATGTCTAATTAGTGAGTGAAGTCCCAACATATGAGTTAATTTTTGAAAGTGTATAAGAAGCTCCATTCATGGACCATTCTTCCTTTCAAAAATTGATTCATGTGTGTGGTTTTCTTTATGTTTCCATCATGCATACATCCATATGTTCCCCTTTCATAATCAAATCATGACATCTCTCCTCCCCTTACCCAACTTCATCTTCACCTTCACATTTTTTATCACATAAACCTTCCAACACTCACTAGCTTCATACACTCTACATGTGCAAAGATCAGACCTGATCTACCTAGATTGTGATCACCTCCACAATGTGCAGAATGAGATTTTTGTTCGAATGTAGAAATATATTTTTTTTCTAGAAATTTCTTTTTGATCGTAAGCTCTTTCGATCGAAATGCTTTTCAATAAAAAAAAGTATCCATCTCCATTTTGTTTGGTGTTTATTCGGATAACCATGAATAAAACAAACATATTTGGTATTTTCTATTATTTAGTTGAATAAATGTAACCCAACACATGAGATGTCCGAAAGCCTCAATGATAGAAAAGTGGCTTTGTCAGTTCTTGTAAGAATCTTCTTTGAGAAGGTTATCCGATTCTTAGCATCTATGATGAGCAACGATAGCATGATGCACTCATGGTAAGAGTTTGTCCCTTCTATTGTCAGATTACATAAAGGTTGTGTGTATGGTCAAAAGCAATGATAGTGTACTTGGTTCGTTATTGGATCAAAAGAGTGGTGTAGAGTATTGTTCATCAGAATTCTCTAAGTTCAAGACTCTCTACATCCTCTCTCTCTCCATGTGTATCTTCTCCGATGCTCTTAGAGATGACAAAAAATATCCACCAAACTCCTCTGATTAGTAAAGCTCCAGCTTTTATAGGCTCTCATGTGCTAAATTCAGTGCAAAGCATAAACTCAGGCTGTGGAATCATATTGCACCACCAACCTCCAAAAGCTTTTTTTCCTAAATTACATGTGAGTATTTCTTTTTAGCAACACATGAAAAAAGCTTTGTTGTCAACCAATGCATGTATCTGCTACATGTCCTCCACACTCCAAAAATGGATGATCCTCCTTCTATGTTACCATCATCCTTTGCCAACCACGACCTTTTTCACCTTTTTTCCATTTGATGCCTATATCATAGCAAGCATAAATAAAGACTATGATGAAACAAACACTCTGAAAGTTAAAGTATGTCTTGTCTTTAAGTCTAGTCCTCCATGCAAATAACTCCTTCATTTTCTTATTGACCACCAATGCTAGTTGTGTGATAAGTACATGTTCTGTATAGTTCTCTTTGCTATTATGAATGCCAAATTTCAAACCACAAAAACTTCCAAGGTAGATGTGGTTCCAAGTTTTCACATAATGTGAAATGTGAAGAATTCATTAATGCAAACATTAAATCTTCCAGAGTCATGGAACAAAGATAAATGCTCACACACTTGCAAGGAATTATTTGGATGATTGTTTTCTCATTTCATACAAAGATAGCTGCGGGATCTCTATTTTTCAGCTAATCTCCTTTGTTTCTAGAAAGGAACCAACATCCCATTAAATACGAAGTACCACCACATATGAGTGTATCAAGTATGTGGTAACATGGGGAAAAAACCTCTAGCCAACACTAGAGTAACAAGTGTCCATGTATAGGGAAAAAGTTCACATCAAAGCTACTCGAAGAACACATAAGCGTAACAAACTCCCCTTGAGTGAATGATGTGAGCACATACAGGAAGTGAGAGATCAGCCCCCACAAGGTAATAAGCCTTGAGCTTTGCAAAAAAGCTTCAAACACTTCTCGTGGAAGAGATTTGGTGAATATGTTTTCCACTTTATCTTGTGTAGGCACATATACCAAATAAATATCTCTTGCATGAAGACACTCTCTCACATAGTGATAATGCACCTCAATATGTTTGGTCTGTGCATGAAACACTGGGTTCTGTGCAACAACCAATGCACTCTGACTATCAGTGAGAATATGTGTAGTAGCATCAATCTCCATGCAAGGATCCATCAATAGGTGTCTTTGCCATATACACTCCTCTGTAATTGTGAAGTGTACTCAGCTTCACAAATCGATGTCACCACTATAGGTTGCTTCTTACTCAACCACGATATGCATGAGTCTCCAAGGAAAAAGCAATTACCTAGTGGACATGGGAGTATCATAACAACTGGCCCAATCACTATCTATAAAAGCATGCAAGCATGGGCCATGCTTCACTGCTTGCCAATGCTTAGTGCCAGGGCTATGCATGAATTGATTCAACTAGGAAACTACATATTGTATATCCAGCCTTGTATTGCATGCATAGATAAGACATTACACAGCTTGCTGATAAAGAGAAGTGTCAAATGCATCACTGGAATCCTCAACTGAGAACCTGAATGGTCTCTCAACTGGTGTGGAAAATAGCTTGCAATCCTCAAAGTCAAAATGTTGAAGTAGTTTTTTAACATACTTTGCTTGATGCATAACAAATCCCCCCTCAATAGATACAAGTTGGATGCCAAGATAATAGCTCAAAAGACCAAGATAAGTGAAATAAAAAATATGCTATAAATTAGCCATAAGAATGTCAAGTTTTGCATCACAGGACCCAATCAAGAGTATGCCATCCATATAAAGAACAAGCACTATAAGATCAGGCCCATCTTTGCATACATAGAGTGTGCTTTCAATTGGACTACATGTGAACCCAAGAGCAATTCAAGTGCTTATGGATTTTTTCATACCATGCATGTGGAGCTTTCTTGAGACCATATAAGGCTTCATGCAAGGAAGAAACCATATGCTCTTGCCCTTTCATGACAAATGGAAGAGGTTTCTTCAGATAAACCTCCTCTTGCAAATCACTATTAAAGAAAGCTATTTTTATGTCCAACTGATGTAATTTTAACCAAGTCATTCGAGGTAGCCCTCTTGTATGTATCCATGTGATAGAAACCATTACATAATGTACGAGACATCACAATAACATCGCCATTGCTGAAATCATGAATCATACACTTCTCATCAACAAAGTGTACATGAAGTCTAGTCTTGGCAATCAACAAAACTGAAATTAAGTTCTTCTTGATACTAGGTACATACAATGCATCTTTTAAGAGAATCACACCTCCGATTGCAGCCGTAAGCTAAATTTCCTCTACTCCAATGATAGGATAAGAGGCATTGTTTGCACATAGCACATGTCCTTCTTTGGGTGCATGTTTCAAAGAGGCAAAAAATCTTTTGCATGATGGTTCTTTGAAGCACCACTATCAAAGAACCAATCGGAATCAGCCTCACTCACAACTAAACATTTAGAATGCAAAGATGCATCATAATGTCATGTAATAACACATGCCCAAAAATCTTGGGCCATGTTAGCTTCATCATTCTTTGCATTTGCTGAATTTTCAAAAATAGACATGCCCAATTCCTTCTTCTTTTCATTGCATTTAGCAAGCTTTCTACACTCGTCAATAGTATAACTAGCCTTTCAACAATATTTACATCTCTTCTTCTTTTGCAAATCAGCATCATTAGAGGAATGAGTGGAAGAGGAAGGTTGAAGCTTTGATTTTTATGAACCCAAAGCTGAACCATACTTGCTTTTTGCCTTTTGTGAGATAGCAAGTGCTTGCGTTCCTCAATCAAACCACTGCCATTAACTCTAGATTTCTCTTCTTGCAAAAGAAGAGACAAAACCTCATCAAATGCATACATATTAGGATTCCCTTTTGCAACCAACCGGATTTTAGTAGCAAAGCTTTGAAAAGATTTTGGTAATCCTTTCAACAATGTAGAAATGAGTGATGCATCTAGAATAATCTCATGTATGTTTGCTAATTGCTCTTTCAATTCCTTGATGCATGTCACATACACATCCATCGACTCATTTTCAGCTATACATACATCCTCAAGTTGCTTCCTCAAGTATCCAACATCTGCTTCATTACACAGAGCATACAAAGAAGCAAGAGTGTCCCATGCGTGTTGTGATGTAAAACATGAACGAATGTGTGGAATTATATGATGCTTCACAGAAAGTGCAATGAATTCATGAGCTTGAGCATCTTTTCCATCCCATCTAAGCTCCTTCTATGTAGGTGGAGAAGGTGAAACCACTGTACTTGAAGAAGAATTTCCATCTGTGATAGTAGATTGTGAAGTAGAAGAACCTACATGTCTTCAATCTACATCTGCAACTATGTTCCAAATCTGTTTGCAACAAGAACATGCTTCATCATGTAAGCTAATCTTCATCTTGCAACATGCCAAAAAAGTCATTGGTGCTCGCCATTTCACCAAAGAACAAGAATGTGACAAAATCTTTACTTCGAAGAAATCTGAAATTTTAGCTCACAAACCATCACTCTGATGGTTATCCTGATTGCAGGAATGGGTTCCAAAATGGGGGTAAACCCCCAGGGCACCTGGTGGGAATGTTTCTTGCCTCCTAAAATTCACTACTCTATGCTCCAAAGTCGATTTGCATTGTTTAGAGTGCACATGCACGCCACTATGTGAAAAACTGAAACTTGAGAACGAATTGAACTTGCTCTGATACCACTATTGGGTGTGTGTAGAAGTGCAAGAGACACAGGAGGAGCACACTCAAGGATCACAAATGCACTTCAACACACAACCAACAAGGCTTAACCCCTTATTCGGAACTAAGGGTCTAGATGTGTTCAGAAGTAGCAATTAAGATTTCATTCAGACACGTTTTTGTGCATAAACATGCATTGATTTATACAAAACTATTCCTTTGTCCTACTTGAGCTTCAAATTTGATTTTTTCTTTTCTACATTAGCCTTATTTATAAAGACTTTAAACCAAAGTTCAAGTAACTGCATTCTTACTTGAGTCAAATAATTGCAGTTGTAATTTGACACTATCATAAGTTAATGTTATAATGGTGGAAAATATGAATGCAAAGGTGCAATTAAATACAAAATAAAATATAGGCAAAAAAAAGAAGAAATACCACTTCATTAATTTGGGTAAACATCAAACATATCATCTTCAATTTCATAATCATCTTCCTCTCTTTTCTTGAACACTTTCACTCTTTTTCGTGCAATCACAGTTTTTTGTTGAGTTCCATCTAATTCACACAAAGCATATGTCCCATTTTAATTTCTTTCTTGCATTATATTGGGAATCAAGCTTATTGTGGTAGATCAAAACCCAATCATCCTCATGATTTTTTTTGGCCTTAGCCTATGTGATTTATCAAAGTAGTTCTTGTTTTTCAATCTTCATTCTTTCAATTTCATAAGAGATCCATGGAGTTGCTCATTCCCTTGCTCAAGTTGTTTTGTCCATATGGCAAAAAGTTTATCAATAGACAGATTATCATTCCAAGGTAGAGTAGGCCATGGACGACTTTGTGTGTGAGCAAGAAAAGTAGGTTTTTGACCATCCTATAAATCAGTAAGCATGCATCCTGTTCTCCTAGTGCAAGACATTCTATCAGCCCATGATGCAAAAGGTAAATATGTTGGCAATTGTTTCAAGTCCTCATTACAATCTTTGGAGTTCCCAATCGATGAATGCCCTCTCTCTATTTTCTTGTTAGCCTCAGGGTTGAAAGTAGTTGTAAGAGACAAGCAAATTCCATGATGTCCAAATAAACATCTAACCTCTTGAGAATCTAATTCTCCCCTATCAACAACTACTTTATCAATATACCCAAAGTGTGAAGTCACATCCTAAAGAAAGAATTTACATACATTATATGTTGTTTTGGATTGTACTGCTCGATCTTCTACATGGTTTGTAAGATCTTCCCTTGCAAGTACAATATAGCACATCTTATCAATACCTTTAAGCATGGTCACAAGGTCAACCACCCACTTATAGTGACTACAAGGTGGATATGTAGGATGTAAAGGATCTTAATGTTTCATAGATGAATGAATTTCACATGTAGTACAAGTGTTTACATAATCCCTTACATTGGCATAGATTCGTAACCAGCAATAACTCTCTCTAATATTTTCTTATGTAGCTACAAATCCTTTATGTCGGTCCCCTAATAGATCATGTAAATCTTTCATAACTTGTAGTTGAAGTTACTTTTTGCCTTACTCTCTGTGGCATTTTAATTTTGCCCCTAGCATATCTCCAAGTAAATCCATCTTCTAAGAAGAAATTGAAAGCTCGTTTTCTAATGTCTTTGAATTTATTTGATGACCAAGTAGGTGACTTTTTAATATTACTAAGATATTTTACAATGATTTTCCACTCTTGTTCATAATCTTCATCATTAAATTGTTTGTACTCATATACTTGTGGATCATATTTTATTAAATTTATATCTATTTCTATTGCATTATCAAGATCATCTTCAAACTTAGCTTTATAAAGCATATCAACAACAAACTTAGATTTTCTAGCAATATGAATTAAAAATATATTTATAATTGTATATTTGATATCCATCTTAACATTGCAACTTCAAGTATGGAATAATTTTCAATCATTCCTAAAAAGGGAAAACAATTATAATGGATCCTATGAAATATATCTTATCAATTTTGAAAGTTGTGACTAAACCCCAAAGCTCCCATTTTTGGGTATTTGTATTGAGTTTCATGCAATTGTGTATCTTTTCCCCTCTTTATCTTCTTGATAAATAACCCATCCTATACCTATAGGACTAGTGTCTACAGTCAAAATAATGTGTTCATTATCTGAATAGTCAACTCTTTTCAAGATAGGAGCATCAAGTAGCACTCTTTTCAATTTTCTCATGGCTTTAAAATGTTTTTTATTCCATATGAACTTCTTATTCTTCCTCAAAAAATCATACAGACAATTAGAAACATGTGCATAGTGAGGTATCAAAATGGCATAGGCTATGGAAGTGCAAGAGGTAGATCAAATAACTTCAAAGGTTACAATAACAACAAATTCAACAATACAAATCATCAAGGATGATATAGAGGAAGACGAGATTACAAAAATTACACTAGAGAGCAAACTCAAGAGGAATTGCTTTTATTGATGAACATGACCATGAAGCAAGGTAAAGGAGATGAGCATGTATTTTATATAGATTTTCGTTGTTCAAATCATGTAGCACAAAATGTGGCTCTACTCTTAGACTTAGAGGATCCAAGAAATAGACATGAAGTTCAAACAAGAGATGATACAAGACACTTAATGGAGATTGGAAATGTGAAGACTCTAGATGGTAACATGAATCTACTCATCAAGGTATTGTGTGTACCTACCATAACAAAGAATGTCATAAGTGTTTGGTAATCAGACCCTATCATAATTAGAAATGTGGCACAAGAGATTGTCTCATATAGTTGAAAGCAATTTGAAGTAAATGTGTAGGGATCAAAGTGTGGTTGGCCTACCAAATATTCCCAAGCAACAGATGATATATAAGTGTAGTGCTTGTCAGCTTGGGAAATCACATAGACAACCCTTCATGAAGAGAGGATATATTCATGGTGACTTGTTGGAGCTAGTCCACATAGATGTTTGGGGACAAAGGAAGAATATTAAAGATATGATTGCCAAGTTCAAAATGCAAGAAGCTAGAGTTTCAAGTACTCCCATGGAGGTCAAATATAAGTTAAGTGCTCATGAAGGAGAAATTATTGAACACATCACAAGCTATCAAAGGGTAGTTGGGATTTTAAACTATGATACTCTAGCTAGGGTTGATATTTTCTATGGAGTAAGTGTGCTTAGTCAATTTGTGCACGCCCGAAGGAAACTTCACATGG
Organism: Ceratopteris richardii; assembly: GCA_020310875.1. Taxonomy (NCBI): domain Eukaryota; kingdom Viridiplantae; phylum Streptophyta; class Polypodiopsida; order Polypodiales; family Pteridaceae; genus Ceratopteris; species Ceratopteris richardii. Next base: position 49,116,550 of record CM035420.1, on the reverse strand, counting down.
ATGTAGCAAAGAGCATATTGAAGTACTTGAAAGTAACAATAAATGAAGCTTTATATTACCCTTACACATCTAATTTAAATATAAAGCTATTCACTGATGCAGACTAGGCAAGTTCCAAAGACGGTAGAAGAAGCACATAAGGATATCTCTCATTTTCAAGTACAAAGTTCATATCATGGCCTTCAAAGAAGAAAACTATAGTTGCTCTCTCCTCAATTGAGGCTGAATACAGGGGGTTAGCAAATGCAACACAAGAAGCTATGTGAATCAAGACCCCATACATAGATTTAGGATTGGATTTTGGCACTCCATACATGAGTTCACTTCATCTAGCTGCTAATCCTTTCTTTCATTCCAAGACCAAACATGTAGAAGTCCATTATCATTTTGTTAGAGAAAAGATTGTTAGCAAGGAGATACAACTCTCCTACGTCTATAATCATATGCAATGTGCAGATATGATGACCAAATGATTCGATGGAAGCACTTTAAATAGATTCAAATCTATTATTGTATTGAAGGAGATAACCAAGGATTCAAGACTCAAGCATCTTAAGAGGGGGAGCTGTTGGTGCATTTTGCAAGCCTAGATGCCTGACCACATGATGAGTACTTCTAACACATTCATTTGGAGCACTAAAGGGCTGCATATGAATGCCTCTTGTAAAAGTCATGAACTTTATCTCATTAGATAAAGGTACATGGAAATGAGTTGAAGTAATATCGTGATATTGGGAGTGAAAAATTATGACTTTTTGATGGTTGGAATCAAATGAATCAACACCTAAAGTTCTCAGACACTTTTAGGTGACCAAACTTCAAAATTCAAACTCCTTTTATGTGCATAAATAGAGGTGATTCTTAGTCGTGGGGTATGATAGAGAAGAGAGAGCCACTGAGCCTCATGGTTGAGCATACATTGAGCTCACATATGTATGCATAATTCCACTACATCAACTTTGTATCATAAAATCACTAACATATACTATTTGATTCATTAGTTTATAATAGTCTCTATCTATTGTTCTCTACTGCAACCTATTCATTTCAGGGATTTTGTTTGATCAAGTTTTTTGCGTATACTTGATCATGTCCCTTGATTTAACTTGGGATAGGTAGAATAATTAGTCTAGTTTCTAGGTATCAATTTTCATTACATGTGGTTGATTAGATGTTAAGTTATGAATCAAACAAGCTACTTGTATTTGCACATTTCCTTCCTCATGAAAAGTTGAGATTACACCTCTGGGTTCTTAAATTCATTCCTCATTGTATACGCACTCTTAAATAGTGAAATAACTTGAAATAATTAGCTATGATCTTCAATTACATATGAATAAAAGGTCAAGTCTTATCAAAGAGTGAGAAATTATCATTTTTGAGAGGATCAAGTCCAAAAATAACAAGTTTTTCATAGTGCATCAATATGCAAGTTATCTATTTTGGCACAACCATTTGACTATGATGACCCAAAGTGCATAGAGGTTCTTAATGCATATTTGGGAAGCTAAAGGTTTCTACTAAGGTTCCTTGAAGTCACACTGGCCAATGTAGAGCAAGTTTATTGCAACACCACGTCATCTCTAGATTGCATCCAATCATCTCCTCACATAACATGCATGAATCTATGCAAATGTGGTCAAGGTGATTATGTACACATGATTGATGATGTATGGATAAATAAAAGGATATTTTATAAAGCCTCTAGAAGCTGAATATTTTCAAGTTTATATAGGCATACTAATTGGCATAAAGTGGGCTGAATATATGCGCAAATGATTGTTGATTTGCATACATGCTTACATTGTGGATTTGTTAGCATCATATCGAAGCATTAAAGGTTGGTCATGTTCAACCATATATATGAGCTGAAAGTACATGTGTTTGGATGCCATGAAGATTGCTAAGATGCAAGGCTTCTATGTATGAAATTTGTGACTTATCTTGTTGTGGATGAACCCCATAAAATTAAAGTTGCAAAATCAAATATGTATGCTCAAGTTATGATAATTGAATGTGTTTGATTCTTGAGTTGAGATAGAGGAATTCAGCTCAATGCTCCTATTTGCACAAGCCAAAGAAAGGTGGAAAGCTTGGACAAAGCAAGGATGCAAAGCTTGGAATCAAAGCAAAGGAAGGACCCCAAGATAAAAGGTTGTCAAACACTAAAAGTTTGGAAGAGATCGAAGAAGGATGAAGCCTAGGATTGAGCTTCCCAACAAAGGAGAAGTAGAAAACTCTAGGGGCTGTCATAAAGTGTTGAAGAATCAGTAAGGACTTGAAGACACTCCCCAAGGTTCAAGGAGCACAAGAAAGTGCCATGCTAGAAGGAAGATTAACCTATGAAAAGTGTAATAAATTGGCTGACGCAAAAGAAGGTGAAGAAGTCAATTCACAAAGGTAAGGGCTGATTTAAAGGGCTGAAAAAAACCCATATTGAGTGTGGTGGTAAGTTCCAAGCATAGACCATGTGAACTTATAGCCAAATTATGAGGCCATTAAGACCACCAAATAGAGTGGAAAGCCTATATAAAGGCAAGTCAGACCATCCCAAGAGGAATGCCAAGCCTTGTTAGTGCAAGAAGCACCAAAGATGATCTGAAGGTATAGTCAAAGGTTGAAGCTACTAAGACCACCAAAGATAGTGGCAATCCCATGTAAACAAGAGTAAGATTATCTCATGATACCATCAACATTGTGCTTTACCTTGTAAACCCACTTGCAACCTATGGGTTTCTTTGCTTGGGGCAATGGAACCAGCTTCCATGTATCATTTCCAAAAAGTGCAGCCATCTCCTCATCCATAGCTTCTTCCCAATCTGCATTTCCAATTGCATCTTCAAAACAAGAGGGTTTAGCATCTTGTGTTACCTTTGTCCACAATGAGGAGCCATATAATTGTCATACGTCAATGGTTGCACTAAATTCCACATCATCCCAGATCTTCTTGGCCTCAGGTCACTTCTCCTTGTATCATCTGCATGTGCCTTTCTAACTTGTGGGTTGTTCATTGACGACAATCCAAGTTCCTCATCATGACTCTTTTTTGAATCGATTAGATGTCCATAAATGTCTTCAAAACTTACACATGTTTTACTAGTAGTAGAAAGCTTTTCTTTACCTTTCTTGGATGTATTTGATGAAGATTCTAGATTGAAATTTTTACGAAGTCTTCTACTCCATGGATTTGAGTTGGAACTATTGCTTGGTGATGCATCATGTTTACTCAAAACTTGAGATTCTGCACTTTATTTTTTAGCATTTTCCTTGTCACAATTCAAGATTCATTCCTTCTTTGGCATCTATATAGAAGCTTGACATTTCATCAAATACCACATCTCTGACCGCCTTCACTTATCGTGTGAGTGGGTTATAACATTTATATCCCTTTTGCTCCAGGGAGTATCCAATGAAGGCACATTTTCCTACTCTTGGATCAAGCTTTGTCCTCAACTCATCTAGAACATGTAGATATGCAATACAGCCAAAGACTTTCATATGTGAGAGGTTTGGTTTTTTACCTTTGAAATTCTCTTCAGGTGTAACTTGATGTATAGCAATAGTTGGAGTTTTTTTCATGATGATGTATACAACCATATGCACAACTTTTTCCCAAGAACAATGAGGCATATTCTTCTCAGCCATCAAGGCTCTTGCTATTTTTGCAATATGTCTATTTTTGCATTCAACAACACTCTTCTCTTGTGGTGTGTACCTGCATGAAAATTGACATCAAATTCCATGAATTTTTAGAAAGTTGTTGAACTCATTTGACATGTATTCACCTCCTCCATCATATCTTAATGTCTGAATATATTTCCATGTCTGCTTTTCCACCATAGATTTAAAATTCTAGAAGTCAGCGAACACCTCAATCTTCTCTTTCATGAAGTATACCCAAACTTTCCTTGTATGGTCATCAATGAAAGTAACATAGAACCTACAACCACCCATATAGATTTATTTTGTGTTTTTTAGGTGATGAAGAAAGCTTGGAAGATGTGGAAGCTATAAATACTTCACATGAAGAGGAACTCATGAGAGAGTTCATGTATGATTAGCCCACTGTTGACTTTGCAAGTATATAATCAACCATCAAGCATCAAAAGAAGATTGGAACATCCAAGAAAAGTCTAAAGAAGAGAAAGTGTAGTCAAGATAAGTAGTCTCTCTAAAAGAAAGAGTAAGAGATGCCATTAAAGCTAATTTAAAAGCACTAGGAGGATTTACCACTTATATGGAAGGAGTCTTTAGAAGGCAAGGATCAGCCATGTGATACAAAAGAAGGCAGGAAGAAAAGTTAGAAAAAAGCATGACAACCATGATGATGTCAAAAGGAGGTGCAAAAAAAATTGAAACCATAGACAAAGTCAAAGATGATCCAAAGACAAAGGAGGATCAAAGTGAAGCATGCAAGCCTATAAGAGAAGACGCAATGAAGGTATAGAAAGAGAGAGAGTTTCAAAGAGAGGATAGGAAGGAAGAGAGTGAAGCAACAAAGGAATATGTAGCCAATGTGATCTCATTTTTTTGTATAAGTTGGTATGAAGGATGGTTTATGCTAGACATTGAAGAAGAGCTCTTGATAAGAGCCAAAGAAGAAAATATGAAGCTAGAAAAGAATACAAATAATCTTGGAAGCAAAGAAGGAAGACTACCAGCCTATTGAAGAAAGAGATATAAGGGCAATCGAAGCAAATGGTGAAGAGGATACAAATTGGAGAGTAGCATGGACTCCAAATTGTAGCTTGAGGGGAAGTGTGGAAATTATGGAACTTGTACAAGCTCCAACTACGATGCTTGACACATACTCACCTCTCATTGTTTACCTCTTCATCATTTATGTGTTTGTTGTAAGGTCAAAAGAAAGCTAGGCCTTGAAAATATAGAGAGTACACTCCTAACCTTAAAAGAAAGTGTTGAATTTAAAGTGCAAATGAATTTATGGCTTAGAAAAAAGTGAAAATATGATTAGAGAGATGGAATACTAAAAATAGGCATGAAATTATGCATATGGAGTTATTTGGAGCACCAAAAGTCACCCACAGAAATGGACGGACAAAGGACATGAAGTGAAACATCAAGAGGTGAGAAAAGATGCTAGGGCAGGTAAAGAGACACAAACTCCCATGCACATATCTCTATATATAAAAGTCATTTGAGCACGACCATTTGTGGAGATGACAAGGAGATGGTGTGATAGCATATGTTGGTGATTCTATCATAAATGGCCATTAGAAGGTCCTTAAAAGAATGCTAGAAGGCACATGGGTATTCCAAGCGCATACTTCTTTGTACACAACCATATTGTGAAGGTGATATCTGATGGAGAGTGTTAATCTCCAAAAGAAGAAGTTATTCTTGAAGTTAGAGCACCTCTACATCAAGAATAACCTAAAACCTTCACCAATTTGTAGGATCAATACTCAACTATCAAAAACTTGAACAAACTGTAAAGAAGATGACTACACAGAAAGTCTGCTGCACATAACTCACACATTGACTTATCAAATGTGTAAACTTTTTTCTAAAACTTTGCACAAGGTGTCAACTATAGTTTGCACACCTCCTCAAAGTTAAATTATTTCAAAAGACTTAGTAGATCTTGAGAAATGATCTTCAAACATAAGTCACCTATGTCTAAAACTATAGTTATTTACAATCGACTTTGACACCTACAACTTCTAAAGCTTGATTCTCCCAAACTAGAACCCATTTAATCAATTGCTTTTAGCCATAGATAGGCTACCTTCAAACTTAAATAATGACTCTTTTATTTCTCAAAACTTTACACTGTGGAAGGAGAACTAACCAAAACATTAGGATCAAATTTTGCACCTCCTGCAACTTCACTTCTTTACATTTACACATGTAAATGTTCCTACACCAATTCTCTCATCCTGATCACAATTAAAAGCTGAAAACATGTACAGAGGTCAATCCCCTATAGACTTAGACTTGTACAAAAGCATTTCACAAATGATACAATACAAAAGGAGAACTCTCAGAAATATTGGGCACAACTTTTCTTCATTTCTAGAAAACTTTACATCTGAGTGACAAGAGAGATCTTACTCACTTCTAAAGTGTCTAATGACTCATACAACTTCTAATTTCTCTATTCACAGGCTCTCACTCATATTTTCCCCGACATTTTTCTTTGTATATATAGGCAAATATGTACAAGCTCATCACCATACAAAAGTATAAGTGAGCTAACTCTAAATTAATGTACGTATGTATACACATCTTCATTGTTTGAACATGTACTTTCTTCATGCTTCATATCTTGATCTTTTCTTCAATCCTTGACTTCAAAACTTCATCAGAACTTCAATTGATGATTGTCTTGCACCAACCACTCCCGCTTAATCATCAATTGAGGTTTTCTGTATCTTCTTTATATATGCCATGTCTTTGAATATTTGTAGCTTTGGTCCATCCAAGCTTTTGGTTAGCATATCAGCTATCTGATCTTTTGTTGAAGTATGTATAACTTCAATATCCTTATCCATCACTTTCTCTCTTAGAAAATGATACTGAATCTTAATGTTTTTAGTCCTGGCATGAAAAACAGGATTAGAAGCTAAATACAATGAACTCATGTTATCTCCATGAATAGTGGGTGTACTCTAAATGATGTCAAAACTCTTCATAAGAGTTTTAAGCCATATCACTTCCTTTGCAGCTTCAACCATACCTTTGTAATCAGTGTCTGTGGATGATAAAGCAACTTTGTGTTGCTTCTTTGAACACCATGAAATTAAGTGATCTCCCACATAACACAAGTATCCATAAGTTGATCTCCTATCATCAAGATTACCTGCCCAATCTGTATCACTATATATCTTGATGTTTGTATATGAAGTAAAACCATAATACAAACCTTCTTTGAGTGTACCCTTAATGTACATCAACACTCTTTGTCCTGCAACCCAATGTTCTTTCCTAGGACAATGCATGAATTGAGATAATACTCCAACTGCATATGACAAGTCAGGCCTAGTTAGTGTAGCATATATCAGACTACCAACTAAACTTTGATATAGCTTCATGTCCTTGAATTCTTCTCCTCCATATGTGCTCAATTTGTGATTCACCTCCATTGGAGTAGTTTCTACCCTGCAATCATCCATTTTAAACTTGATCAACAAGTTTTTCAAATACCTTTCTTGAGTTACATACACTCCATGTTGAGTATATGAGATCTCCATGCGCAAGAAATATGACAAGTCTCCCAAGTCAAAAATCTTAAAATCTTTCTCCATTTTCTTCTTTAAGCTTTGAATTCCTTTAAGCTTATCATCATATCCAATAAACACATACTTTTCAACTTTAGGTTCCGATTTGAGCCTTAATTGAGATGGCACATATGCATATGCTAAACATCCAAATACTTTGCGATGATCTAGAGTAGGTCTCTTACCCCACCATGCTTCATATGGTGTCGTACCCTGCATCTCTCTTTATCCAAGTCTTCAAATCTGACAATTCATCCCTAGTTGGAGCACTAGGATCTCTAGACTGAGGCTTTTCCTCTTCACCTCTCATATAACCTATCAAGTATTTGCTCATGAAATGAGCTTCCATCCTCATTGACCATGCTAGATAGTTCTCTGTATCCAGTTTCTCTAACTGAAGAGAATCTTCCATCCTTTCTTCACCTGTGTATTAAATCCTTCAAGCTTTATGAGGAATAAGGTTACCTTTGCTTCAAATGATACTCCTTTTGTCCTCCTTGATATCATATGACCTCCTTCTCAAGCTTTGCTTTCAATCTTTCACCTTTTGGATCTTCAATTGTTGAATTCTTTATGACTGCAGCAGTAGGGGTCCTCCTTTCTTCCATTTTGATGCTTCCTGCTCTGATACCACTAATGGAGAGTGTTAATCTCCAAAAGAACAAGTTATTCTTGAAGTTAGACCACCTCTATATCAAGAATAACTTAAAACCTTCACCAATTTGGAGGATCAATACTCAACTATCAAAATCTTGAACAAAATGTGAAGAAGATGACTACATAGAAAGTCTGCTGCACATAACTCACTCATTGACTTATCAAATGTGTAAATTGTTTTATAAAACTTTGCACAAGGTGTCATCTATAGTTTGCGCACCTCCTCCAAGTTACATTATTTCAAAAGACTCAGTGGATCTTGAGAAATGATCTTAAAAAGTCACCTATGTCTAAAACTGTAGTTATTTATAGTCGACTTTGACACCTGCAACTTCTAAACTTGGTTCTCCCAAACTAGGACCTATTTAATCAAATGCTTTTAGCCATAGGTAGATTACCTTTGAACTTAAACAATGACTACTTGCTTGCTCAAAACTTTACACTCTGGAAGGAGAACTGACCAAATCATTTGTACCAAATTTTGCACCTCCTGCAACTTCACTTCTTTACATTTACACATGTAAATGTTCCTACACTCACTTCTCTCAGGGTGATCACAATTAAAAGCTAAAAACTTTTATAGAGGTCAATCACCTATAGACTTAGACTTGTACAAAAAGGCTTCACAAATGATACAACAGAGAAGGAGAACTCTGAGAAATATCAGGCGCAACTTTTCTTCATTTCTGGAAAACTTTACATCTGAGTGATGAGAGAGATCTCACTCACTTCTAAAGTGTCTAATGACTCATACAACTTCTAATTTCTCTATTCACATGCTCTCTCTCATATTTTCCTCGACATTTTTTCTTGTATATATAGGCAAATATGCACAAGTTCATCACCATACAAAAGTATAAGTGAGCTAACTCTAAAGTAATGTACATATATATACACATCTTCATTCTTTGAACATGTAATTTCTTCATGCTTCATATCTTGATTTTTTCTTCAATCTTTGACTTCAAAACTTCATCAAAACTTCAATTGTTGATTTTCTTGCACCAACAATATCTCTCTATGCACGTATCGATTTAATGCATATAATATGTTGTTGGAAAGCCTATCTCTTATACATTTGTTGTCTCAAATATATAAGCTTGGGGATTCTCTACTAGTGACTGGGAACATTTTTGTGAACCTTAGTTTTTGCTTAACCTTAGTTGAGAGGTCGTCTATATTTACATAGTTGTTTTCTTGATCATATAAACTCTATATGGAGTGTTCTTTAACTAGTTAGAAGGCTAAGAGAATCTACTACGTGTGGATTAAATGGTAGAGTCAGTCGATCTCTAAGTTGGGATTGAATCAAGTTTTAGTAAGCATGTGTCTTTTAGGGTAGTTTCAAGAAGAGGTTCTCTAACTTCCACTACATATATTGGAGTTGGATTTATCCACAATCTTCTTACTTTGCTAACATTGCTACAAGTCTCAAAAATCTTATTTCAAAACATAATGACCACATAGATGTTTCATGATGAGTACTTCGTTGACAACCGAAAATAGATTTCTCAATGGAAAATGTTATAGAACAACCTTTTCAAATCCTTTAAATATTGATTCACAATCAGAGATGTGGTTACTAACAAACTTTCTACATCCTAAGCAGTCTAAGGTTTGATCTTTCAACTTGTTCCTTACATCCTTTAATGGGAATGTCATCTATGAAAGGCATCATCACATTTGGAATGAACTCATACAAGACCATATTCATAGTGTTCATCATATGTGCTAGTTTGTTTGTATCTCTTTGTGGAAAAGTGCACATACATACTAAATCTAGAGGAGTCTTCATCATGGTAATATTTCTACTCTCAATAGCAAGCTAGAATTGGTCATATCCTGAATATAAATTAACCATAGAGTAGATAGAGTTCCCAATAGCGGCTTCTACAAATTCTCCTACAATTGGGCCAGTTCCTATGTTCCTAATCATGACTTTTATTGATAGGATCTAGTCTTGAATGAACCTCAACTTTCCATTCTTTTTAGGTACACTGAACCATCTATTTGAATATGGAGCTTAGGATGGCTCTAGAACTATCATGTGCATCTTCTCCTTAAGTAGTCTCATCAACTCAAGTAAGTGAGCTTCTGGGACCCGTATGGGGAAAAGATTCCATCGAATATGTGGTATCGTAAAAATGATCATAGGAGAAACTTGTTGTGGATCAGTGCAACCTATCTCGTGAGGATAAAGTGAGAAAACTTTCTCATGTTTTCTAATGAATCTTAGAAATAACTCTTATTCAGTAAGCAACAGAAACAAATCATCACTTCCTATTTTAAGTTGTTCAATCGTTTCATCAGTAAAGTGTTTCCCATGTTTTCTTGTTCTCATAAAATAGGGTCTTTAGTAGCCTCCTTGAACTTCTCATCATTTCCTTTTGGTAAAGGATGACTAGTGGGTTTTATCTTTTAGTCAATTGTTTTATATTTTTTATTGATTTGAGCTTCCTCATCTATGTGCTACATAATGAAGTGGCAATTAATTCATATTCATCAAGGGAGTTAAAAAGGACAAATCAGGAAGTCTTCACATCTTGTAATGCCCATTGAAGTTCTCCAAATAGAGAGAAAGTAAATGAAGTATCAACTATATATTCAATGTGTTCATCAAATGAAATGTATCCATTGTTTTTGAATTATTTTTCATGGGTTTTAATGGTTTTTTAGGTATGTTTAAAAAAATTTCATTTCAATGAAGGAAAATAAATAAAAAACCTTTCAAAATTTTGTACCAAGGTTTGTAGGACATCATTCCAATGTCAATAGTTTTCTTGCTCAACAATGGCATCTTAGGTAAAGTTTTGTCAAAAGAAGTTCCAAACTCATGTAGAGGTAAGTAATTGTCACATATGTTCTCTTGTGAACGTATAGGAAACTTTTGTATTTGTTCTACATTTCATACATGATTTGGGTTGACAGATATTACTTGGAGTGATTGCAAGTGATCTTTAGATCTAATCCTAGCATATGCAGACCCATAATCCATTACTTTAGTTTCCATTCTAGTCTCACATATGAAAGGATGACCTAAGATAATCTCATAAGACTAGTTGTTGTGGATAAAAGAACTGGAATGTGTTAGAAATCCCACCTATCATCACAAGAATGTTTGCACAAGCTCCTAGTAAAGAAACCACAACCATTATCAGCTATTCTCATTATCCACCCATGCTTTTTGTCAATTGGCCATTTGAATTGATCATAAAGCTCTTTGAAATCACATTGATCTCTAACCCTTAGTCAACAAGAGCCAAAGATGCATATGACTTCTTTTTATCGACTAATTTGATTTTCATCTCAAGTGTTCCGCTAGCCGAGAAACTTTTGCTAAAAATGGCTTTCTGTTTGTTTACTTTCTTCATCAGGCATAATTGGTCCTGGAAAATTCTTAATAATATTATAAGTCTTGTCTTCATCATCTTCATTAGCCTAAGCAAAAGTAAGAGATTTGTTCTCACATGAGTCTAGTCTGTAATGTCTTGCATCTCAACTTCTTCTAAAAGTGGAAACCTCTTCCTTATAACTAGTTTGATAAAATTTTCCTTAAAATCAAGTTTAGCAATAAATAATATTTGTGTTAAGGACATTATGACTTGACTTTTTAACAAGATTTCATATAAAGTTTACTTTGAATCAATTTTCTGTTCCAATTTAGAGATTAGAATGGCTTTCAAAGGATTTCTTTTTGGTTTTTTTGTTTGTTTTTCATTTGTTTATATTTCATCTCATCTGTCAATTGTTTTTTCATCAAGGTATTTTGTTTGATTTCTTTTCACTATTCATATGTTTTTTTCCCTTGTTTTATTTCTCTTCTCCTTTGTTGGTTTGATTTTGATCCTTCCCCTTTTTAAAAATGAACTTTCTTTGGTTCTTCCCTTAATTGTTTCCTTGTAACCCTTCTTCGAGAATCATTTTCATCTTTTTCATCATCTCGTTTCCTCTTTTGCTCTATGCTAGCAAGGTGCAAATAAATGGAGAACTGGTCTACAGGTGAATCCCAAACTGTTTTTTGCATAACGGCATCTCTTGCTTTAACTAGAGCTTCTATGGAATAATTTTTTGTCTCATTGGGTTGATCAAATCCTGAGTCATAATTATCCACACACTCAAGCTTAACAGTAGAGGTTCCAAGATTCAAGTTGGAAAGATTTTCATATAGCTTTTTCAGACCCCCTTTTCCTCAATTGATGACTAAAGGTAGACGTGCCCTAAAACCACATAACTTCTTATTGATATCTATGACAAGCATTTGTTCTTTTGCCTCCTTCAAGGCCTCACATGAATAATTGAGATGGTCAATGGCATCATACAAGACAAATCTCTACATATTGGGACTACAATGCTCATTACAATTAGGTTCTTTGCATAGTAGATTGAGGTTGTGGTTGAAGAGTTTCAGAGTGAGAGGATGTTTGAGCTAAGTTTGAGTATTGAAACAAATTATCTTGAGTTCTTAGAGCAAATATTGTGTTTTGGAGTGATGCTAGTTCTTGAGGCATGTTGTTTTGAATTTGCATCATGTTTTCAAATTTGTTAAAAAGAATATAGGTATACTAGATGAGGATTCTATAGGATCATCTTTTGCAGAGGTATATCTCTCCCTAGGGTCACCCAAATGTGGCATACTAGGTGGAAGACTAAGTGAGGTCTCATAAAGCATGGTTTGTCTTTCTTCATATGAGTGAATCCTTCAACGACCTTTCTTATTGTAGCTAGGTCATCAATGAGCCCCTATCTCTTCCCTAGCTCTTCATGTCTTCGCTCAAATTCTGCTCTCACATCCAAACGCAAAATTTTGAGGAAATAGATAATGATATCAGGTGTGAGAGTGGTTCTATCTATTTTTTATAGTTGGGAAAAGTGTTTCATAAACTCACTATGAAGATGTGTTATGGCTCTTTGAGGTTTCGGTGAGCTAATCCACTTCTTCCAAGTAAAATTATGCTAATTGAAATCTTCCAGGTAAAAATCCTTATGGATTTCTTTTCTAAATTTCTCCCAGTTTAAGCTTTCATGTGCTTTAATTTTTGAAACCACATATCTGGTTGCCAATCTTAGCAGATAGGGAATCATCTTATAGTCACATAAACCATGCAATTTGGTGAGTTCATCAAAGGCATCTAAGTGTTCAATCATGTTAACCCTAGACTATTTCCCTTTTGCTTTTAATAGGGCTTCTACAACCTTTTCACCTTGACTTTCATGCATCATGTGTTTAGAAAAAAAATATTCCATTTTGCCCTTAGATTCAAGTCTTTATTGGGTTTGGATACTTTTAATTTATGTCTTTGATCTCCAATTTCAGTCTTTCTTTTTGAAGTGTGGCTAAATCACTTACATCATTTTGTTCTAGTGTTATGTTTTTGGTTTTTGAAAGATATGCAAAAAAAAACTCTATTTATGTTTTCTCAAGACAGACAAGTATGCTACTATGCAAATGTTATCGATCAGAGTGATCTTTTCATGTTCAAGTAGATTTGCAAAAAAGCAGAACTTTGATTTTGTGAGAAGTGAAAGTGATCTTCCAATTGCAAAAACTCTTAACTTATCATCCATTCCTTGCCACCCTAGAGGTTCGAACTTAAGTTTGAGCCATTGTGACTTCTTTTTGTTTCTTCACTCAACCTCGAGGCTCACTTTTGAGTTTCAAATGCTATGGCTTCTATTTTTTCCATTCAGTCTAGAGGCTCACCTTTGAGTTTTAGAGGCTGACGTCCTTTTGTTTTACACTCAACCTAGAGGCTCGCCTTTAAGATAGAGCCACTATGTTTTGTTTCAAGGCTCAAACTTACGTCTGAGCATCTTTGACCCTTTTGAAGCTCAAACTTGAGTTTGAGCCTCTTTGACCCTTTTGAGGCTTGACCTTGAGTTGGAGCCTCTTTAACTCTGTAACTTTTAAAAGAACTTGGGAAACAATTACCTTGAATCAGCTTGCAGATGACGTTCATGTGTGCATATATGCCAATTAATTCATTTTTTGTTTTCTTCAGAAGCCTAATTATAATGAGATTTAAAGGTATGCTTTGTGTGCCAACATAGCCGCTTCAATCTCTTAATGGGAAGGGTGAAGCAAGGAGGTTCAGCCAATTGCAAGTCATTGTGGAGGTGCTCAGGTTAGGTCAACTAGCCCTCAACATCGAGAAGACCTTACAAGCTTTGGATCAAGTTGTCACTCCCAAGGATGATGATGGTACCACATCAGTTTTGTTGAGCATTGGAATGCATATACAACATGTGCAATGATTCCACCTGAGTAGCACAAATTTCATATTGGGTTCATATGTGGGAGTGAAGGGCTCAATTGATGGAGTGTCATCGAGATTTTCTCTCCTCTCTCATTAATAAAGGCATACAGAAAACACAATCGGTGAAGGTATCCAAAATTCCCCGAGAAATCCAAGATGCATCAAGGATGTCAAAGGTAGTTCACATGCAATGTTTGGAAGAAATCAAGCAAATCTAAGGTAGTGGTCAAAGTTGGTAAAATTTTGGAAATTAGGGCAAAATTTTCAATGTCACCAAGTCACATGAAAATTCATACACTTCTAAAGCCTATCAAAGGAAGTCTATAGCTTGAATTTGACATGAAAATGGATTTTCTAGCACACTGATATGCCATGTGCATTTTGTAAAGATGTAATTTTCCACTTAGACACTACAAAATCTTATAAAGGAATTTTTGTTAGCCATATAGTTTGGCATGTATAAGGATCATATGTAGCTACATATTTGTATAAAATTTAATGGCTATTAGAGCTTGCTAGACACCTTAATGCCACCTTGCAAACTTCTAGATGTACTCAAACTTGTATAAGGGAGATGGGTGTTTTTTGGCATATTCCTAAAGGAGACCTTTCAAAACACAGCCCTAAAAGTTTTCATCTTCATTAAAGGATGCTTTGAGGGTCAAAGAGCACAAAATAGAGTTTTCAAGGACACCATAATTTCCTAGAATAAGTGAATTGAAGGCTTGAAGGGCTACCACATGGAAAACAATGATTGAACCATGTTGTACAAACACGATTAGCTCACATTTAAGGGTGGAGATGCACTAAAGCTTAAAGAAAAGAGGATCCACGAGTTTTTTCATCGAATAAGCCTATTTTGATTATCCAAATTGATGTTAGCACTAATCCGATGGTCCATATCTTGCCCAAATCCAATAGAGGAGAATGAATGCACCTAATTTTCCACCCTTTGCCCTAGTTATCATATAAAGAACCAATCCTAATCATCCAATTTATAGATCCAATGGTTGTAATCAAAAGCAGTTCATCTGTGGGTTGAGCGTTGATTTCTCTAGATCCAAGGGCCCAAATTCATTCAAGAAAACTATAAAAACACCCTCCAAACTAGTAGAGCATCATTGTTAGGCATCCTTTGAGCCCTTGCTAGCACATGGTTTCCTTGAGATGATCACCCTTAGTGGAGCATGTGAATGAATTAGAGTTGGTTTTATGATTCTTAGACTTCTTTAGATATACATTATGCTCCTAGAAAGATATAGGGTTAATGAAATGGAACCTATCCTCTCACGCGTGACATTCAATTGAACTATCATGGTGGGAGGGTCGTGCAGACCGCCTTTGACTAGTAGAATGCTTACCTTGATGTATGACCACACTCACGTACATGTATTTCATTACAGTATCATGTAATTCATGTCTCTTGTCTCTTGCCTCTTTTCTCTTAGTCTCTTATATGTTTTACATGTCTCCTTCTATCTCTTTCTATGTGTGAGAAGGCTCCGCGATCTTGCGTTCAACCAAGTGGGATCATCCATTGAGACTGTGAGGATAAGTTTCTATATATTCATAAATCATGACTCACATGCATGCATACTATTCACAAACACCCACATGCAATGTTCATTGAAATGTATGAATAATGTTATGAAAGCACCTTATATAATGAGAATAGAGTTGAAAATATTGAATCAACTAGCTACATTAATGAAGCTTAATGTGAATACTATTAGATGAATGAAGATCTCAGTGATTGGATGAATGTCTTGAGATCTTGAGACATGATTAGACATTTGAGCAAAAGTAAATGATAAAAAAAAATGAGGAATGTGGTGAAAGTACATCCCCAAAAGAGAATGAGCAAGAAGCAATCGAGATAGATAAATACTTCTATGTTGGCATTTTTAATACCGAATTTGGTTTGTCATCAAACTACATTCCTAGAAAGTGACAAAATGGTGTGAGTGAATGTGGAGAATGTGATTAGTTAAACTTGCATAAGAACGAATCGAATGATTTTTATGATCAAGATTTCCTTTAATTTCATGAAATGATGTCCCTTCATGGTGAAGGAGAGATGTTTTTGGACCAAAACAAGGATGAAGAATTCTTGGAAAGATTAGAGTTAAAAGCGGATTCCATAATTGCTAGCACTAAAATAGGAAGAAATAATAACAAATTGGATGAAAAATATGAGCATACAATCTAAGAATGAGGAGCCTTCCCATTCCAATTGTAAATCTTATTAGTCTATCAAGAAACTCTTTTCTAATGAAGATGGAAAATGGAATAATCATAATGCAAATGGTGAATTATTTTCAAATGAATTCAAGCCTAAAACTGATCAAAATACATGCCTTAAGGATCTTTTTGATGATGGTTTAAACATGACAAAAATAAAATCAATATATACAAGTGCTATATAGTTTTCAAATGCATTTTGGTATGATGAAACTAAAAGGATTATGAATAAAGGAAACTATGCTCAAATGATTACATCATGAATGTCCAAAAATTTCAAGAGCTATGTATGCCTGGAAAAGCAAATAGAATTGCTTGTTTGCATATCTAGCTTGTTTAAGAATGTTCCTTTTGATTGATGCAATTCAAATTTGGCTTTATCAAATGGATAACTTCTTTATTGAACACCTAGTAGTGGAGTTTCCTTGCAAAGAAAAACTATGTTTTACAAGGAATCTAAAATTATAAAATTCATTTTGTAAATATAAATGTACAAACAACTAATGTTTGTGCTTTATCGATACACGAGACCAAATAAATGCAAAAGATAAGAATTTGGAGTGGATATGTTTATGGTGAAGAATGCAAATAGTATCAATAAGACAAACGATCATCAAGTAGGTGAAAATATGGCATTCATCATCCTTTTTTTATCATATGTATATGATATGCATTGCATACTTTGTGTGAAAGACATAACAACTGTGTGGACTCCATTCTACCTCTTATTCAACATACATCCAAGGCAAGTGAGGCATGGAGTATATTGAGGAGTCACTTTGGGGTAAGAAACCAAACATGCATTCAAAATTTAGAAAGCCAATTGGAAGTAGAGAAGTTTGCAGAAGGAGAGAAGGTTAAGGCATCTACTACTCAGATCAAGAAGTCATGTGATGGAAAGGCTTTTGAAGGGATAGAGAAGACTAGCAAGGGACTAGTTCAAAGGCATCTCCAAAGTTATACACGAAAGTATGATGGAAGGGTGACTACTGTCAACACTCAGGTGAGACCTCAAACTTTGATATTTGAGGAGTTCTATTCACTACCAAGGGAAGAAGATTTGGAGCTAAGAACACAACGAAAAAGAAACAATGGAGATGATACATTCTCCAAGAATTCATCAGAAAAAGGTGGTTCCTCAACCAAAGGTGAAAGTGAAAAGAAGAGGAGGAGGAGTAGTAAGAAGAAGTTTCAAGGATAGTGCTTCCATTGCAAAAGAAAGGGACATATAATTACACATTGTCATATCAAGAGGATAGATGAAGTGAAGGAGGAGACAATACATGGAGCCAAAGCAAAGGTGGCATGCTTCTCAACACAAGAAGAATGAATTGTGGATTCATGGGTACTAGATAGTGGTGCATCTCACTAAATGACCAATAATATAGGTCAATCTAGTTCTTTGCAGCCTCAGCAAGAACCCATCATGGTGACAGGGACAGTATGGAAGGAGATGCAAAAGCAAGGTATTGTTCTTCATCACTTACCTATAGTTAATGGAATGAAGGAAGCTTGTAGAGATTGTATGATGGGAAGGCTGAATAGAGAGATATTCCCACAAGAAAGCAAGAGTAGGTCAAAGGCTCCTCTAGTGTTGGTATGTGCTACCTTGTGTGGTAAGATGTGTAAATAGGCCTTGGGAGGATCTGTTACCGTTAGTGTCCATGTGAAAGCCAAATGGCCACCGGACACTTCTTTGTATATGTTCTTTAATAAAACATATAGTGGCCTGGTCAGTCACAGACTGTAAGTTCGACCGCATTTGTAAGACCTAAGAAGTCTGTCTTCGTGCTCCCTGTGTACTACGTCTTCTGTGTATTCTACAACATCTGTGCGGAGTACTGTGTGTGGCGACAGGAGCTCGGTTTTCTACTTTGAGCATATCGTCGTGGAGCTCTCGAGAAGGAGAGTCCAGTGTGGTGCACGTCATCGAAATACTTCACTGGTATCAGAGCAGTTGGAGGCAAAAAGCTTTGTTCCTTTTTTGTGCGAGCGAAGCGAACCCCCCCCCCCAGGTTTACGACTAAGGCGGCGACCAAGGCATAGACCTTGGCATACCTTGTCATGCGAGTCACCGAAGTCACCGTTGGCGTCGTTGGCTGCGCGCGAGGGAGGACCTCAACGATCAAGGAATATAGAGGTTCCCGGTACTTCCCGGGAGGTCACCCATCCCAGTACTGTTCCCCCCAGAGCTCGCTTAACCGCGGCAATCTCTTGCCACTAAGCTACACTCTTGTGGTGTTTGAAGAAGGGGAAAGACTAAGGTTGGCATTACCTTGAACAAGTTTTGGTCCCTCAAAGCTTCATTTTTGCTTTTAAAGCCTATTTCTGAAGCAATTTTGGGGTGTTTTTGGAGCCATTTTGGAGTACTTTCGCACGTAGTTCTCTTCACACAGGTCCAAGAACATCAAGAAGTGATGGAGAATGTTAATCTCCAAAAGAACAACTTATTCTTGTGATTAGAACACCTCTATACCAAGAATAAGTCAAAACCTTTCACACATTTAGAGGATCAACTTCTAATTATCAAAAGATGAACAAATCTGTGAAGAAGGTGATACACAGAAAAATCTGCTGCACTATTTCCTTATATTGACTTATCAAACGTGTAAAGTTTTTGATGAAACTTTGTACGAATCATCTCCTAGAGATTGCGCAACTATTCCAAGTTGAATTACTCCAAAAGATTAAGTGTAGCTTGAGAAATCAACTTCTCAAGTTACCTATGTCAGAAACTGTACTTCTGAGAAGTCGATTCAGACACCCCTAACTTCTTAACTTTGATTCTCACAATATCTAACCCGTTTTGCCAAATGCTTTTAGCCACGAGTAGATCACCTTCCAACTTAAAGATTAAGTGCTTGCTTGCACAAAACTTTAAACTATGGAGTGAGCACTGACCAAAAGATTAAACACGAAATTTGCGCCTGTTTCAGAGAACTGTAGACATTCAACACATATGAATGTTCCTATTCACAATTCTCCTAGCCTGTTTACAATTGAACTCTGAAATTCAGGTCACAGGCTCATCAACTAACAACTTAGATATCCTCAAAAGGATTTTGCTAATGATCAAACACAGAAGGAGCAGACACGAAAAGATCGGGCGCAATATTTCTTCATTAACTCAGAAAATTACAACTGAGTGATGAGAGCAAACACACATTCACTTTCCACTATCTCATAGCTTCTATCTCCCTAATTCTTGACTCGTAACTATTGTCACATATGCTCTCATACATGCCCCGACTTTTCTCAAGGTATTTATAGATAATTTGTACATAATTCTTACTGAACAAAAGATCTAAGTCATCTATGACTATGCTAATGTACATATGTGTACAAGACACCATTTTGACTTCTTCTTAATTTTGCAAATGTCTTCCTTTGTTTCATTCTGACCATAAGCATTCTCCAAGATCTGTATAATCACCAATTTGTGATTGGTTTGCTCCAACAGCTCCCCCTCAATCACTAATTGTGATTATTCCATTCTTCTTCACTCCTGCCATCTCCTTGAATCTCTGTAGCTTAGGTCCATCCAAGCTCTTTGTCATCATATCTGCCACTTGTTCTTTTGTTGGAGTGTACATCACTTCAATCTCTTTATCAAGTACCTTTTCCCTCAAGAAATGATACTGTATCTCTATATGCTTAGTCCTGGCATGAAAAACAGGGTTAGCTGCCAAATACAAAGAACTCATATTGTCTCCAAAAATTATTGGAGTACTATGATCAATCTCAAAACTTTTCATCAAGGTCTTCAACCATATAACTTCTTTTGCAGCTTCTACCATTCCCTTATACTCAGCCTCTGTGGATGATAAAGCAACTGTGTGTTGCTTCTTTGAACACCAAGACACTAACTTGTCTCCAACATAACATAAATATCCATGAGTAGACCTTCTATCATCTGAGTCACCTGCCCAATCTGCATCACTAAACACTTTGATTCTTGTGTTAGAAGTGAAACCATAGTACAAACCTTCACTTAGGGTTCCTTTGATATATCTAAGTACCCTTTGGGCTGCAATCCAATGAGTCTTCTTTGGACAATGCATAAATTGTGACAACACACCTACTGCATATGATAGATCTGGCCTTGTCAAGGTAGCATAGATTAGACTACCTACCAAACTCTGATATTTCTTCATGTCATTTAACTCTTCACCTCCATACCTGCTTAATTTATGATTTACCTCCAATGGAGTGGTTGAGGTCTTGCAATCTTCCATGTTAAACTTGATCAAAAGATTCTTCAAGTATCTCTCTTGTGAAACATATACTCCATGTTGAGTATACACAATCTGCATTCCTAGAAAATAAGATAAGTTTCCCAAATCACTTATCTTAAACTCTTTCTCTATTTGCTTCTTGAGTTCATTGATTCCTTGAGCATCTGTTCCTGTAACAATAATATCATCAACATAAATGCACATGTAAATATATCCATTTTCACTTGCCTTCACTAACAAGCTACTATCTGCCTTTGATGCTTGAAATCCACATTCATTCAAGAACTTGACCAATCTGTAATTCCAAGCTCTTGGGGCTTGCTTCAACCCATATAAAGCTCTCTTGAGCTTACACACATAATCTGATCCAATTGATTCCATGAAGCCTTCTGGTTGCTCCATATATACTTCATCTGCAATATAACCATTAAGAAATGCATTCTTCACATCCAATTGTGATAACTTCCATCCTTTGCAAGCAGCAATAGCAATCAATGTTCTAATTGTAGACATCTTAGCAACAGGACTAAAGGTTTCATCATAATCTACCCCATAAGTTTGGGCATAACCTTTAACCACAAGTCTAGCCTTATATCTAGACACCTTACCATCTGCAAACCTCTTTGTTTTATATACCCACTTGCATCCAATGACCTTCTGATTCTTTGGTCTTGGTACTAATTCCCAAGTTTCATTTTCAAGTAGAGCATCATACTCTTCTTGCATTGCCTTCTCCCAATTCTGTTTACCTTTGGCTTCTTCATAAGTGGTTGGATCTTCTTCTGTTTTCACAATGTAGGCATAATCTTTTGTTGTTAGGAAAGATGTATCATAACTATACCTTATAGGCTCTTTCCTTTCTCTTGTAGATCTCCTGATTTCTGCACTTCTTGATGTTTCAGCCTCATTTGATTCTGGATCAAATCTTGGCCCTTCTTCTACATGATCCTGCACTCTACATCTAGAGTCAACTTCATCAATAATTTCTTCACATACCTTTACCTTTGCCTTTCCTTTTCTTTGAACTTCTTCAACACCTGTATACTCATTTGGTGATCCTGTATACCATGTGTTTTGCTCATCAAATGTCACATCTTTAGTAACAAGAAATTGCTTTGTGGATGGACTCCACAACCTGTAACCCATTTGTCTATCATCATATCCAATAAACACATACTTCTCTGCTTTTGGTTCTAGCTTATGTCTTAATTGTGAAGGAACATAAGCATATGCAATACATCCAAATACTTTACAATGATCAAGACTAGGTTTCTTACCCCACCATGCTTCATAAGGGGTTCCTCCATTCAAGGCTTTGCAAGGCAACCTATTCACAAGATATGTTGCAGTGTTAATAGCTTCTGCCCATAAGTAATTTGGACAATTCTTTTCCTTCATCATGGCTCTTGCAAACTCTACAAGAGTCCTATTCCTCCTTTCTGCTACTCCATTTTGTTGAGGGGAGTACCTGCAAGTTACTTCTCTTTTGATACCTGCATTCCACAAATAATCATCAAACTCTTTTGAGAAATACTCTCCCCCTCCATCTGATCTTAACCTCTTTAGCTTTTGTCCTGTGATCCTTTCTGCATAAGCATGGAAATGTTTAAATGTCTTGAAAACTTCTGATTTATCCTTGATTACATACAAAGTGATCCACCTGGTTGCATCATCAACAAACAACACATAATATCTGGATCCATTTATGCTATAGTCCCTTGAGGGACCCCATACATCTGTATGAACCAATTCAAGCATATTTGAATACTTGTACCCTGATTTGTTATAAGAACTCTTATGTGCTTTACCTAGTTGACAAGCTTCACACTTGTACACCATATGTTGCCCTTCAATGTTTGGCAATCCAAGCACCACCTGATTCTTTGACATCTCCTTTATAGCTCTCTCATTGAAATGACCTAGCCTCTTATGCCATAGGTCTAATTCAGATACCTTTTGACCTCCATAGGTAAACAATGCATGTCCTACATTACCTTGGACTTTGAGAGTGAACAATCTTCCCTCCTTTTTACCTGCAATTATGGTTCTATATCCCTGATTTGGATCTTGTACATAGACACCATCATTTGTAAATCTTACCTCATATCCTTTCTCCACAATTTGCCCTACACTTATCAAATTTTTAGGAATAGTAGGGACATAAAGTACCTTGCTCAGAAGTGTACTTCCACTCTTTGTCTTCACTGATCCAATGCTCTCCACTTTATGTTTGGTATTGTCACCTGTTTGAACTGTATGTCCATTCACCCTTGCTTCCATATCAGTCATCAAGGATAGGTTCCCACTCAGATGGTTGCTACATCCTGAGTCAATATAGAACACTCTTTGATCTTCTCCCATTGATTCATGAGTTGCATTCAAGATAAGAGTCATGTCATCCTTCTGATCTGATGCATAATTGTAATAATTATTGTTGTAGGACTGAGATTGGAAGTTTCTTCCACCTCCTCTACCATATGATGTCCTACCACCTCTTCCTCTGAAATTGCCTCTTTGG
Organism: Ceratopteris richardii; assembly: GCA_020310875.1. Classification (NCBI taxonomy): domain Eukaryota; kingdom Viridiplantae; phylum Streptophyta; class Polypodiopsida; order Polypodiales; family Pteridaceae; genus Ceratopteris; species Ceratopteris richardii. Next base: position 49,093,404 of record CM035420.1, on the reverse strand, counting down.
TTTCTGCCTCCTCTACCTCTTTGACTATAATTCTGATTGTTGTATCCTCCACTTTGATTGTTATACCAACAATCATTTGCCAAATGATTTGTTCTGCCACAAATCCAACAAGCTTTAGCATTATCTTTGTTCTTACCTCCTCTTCCTTTACCTCTGAAATTTGTCTTCCCTTTTGTGAAGTTGGCTTGATTTGAGTTCCCTTCATCCTCATTTGATTGCTTTCCCTTGCCATTCTTTTTCTTATCTTTGGAGTACATAGCTTGACTTGTACTTCTATCATTGTCTCCTTTAAGATCCTGCTCAAAGGTTAGCATGTGTCCTAGCAATTGATTAAGGTCAGGAGTAAAGTGATCAAGTGACAATTCTATGGACAATATAAAAGGCTTCCACTTCTCATCACCTCTTAGACCTGTAAGTATTTGTCTTACCAACTTTTCTTCTTCAATGTCTTCATCCACTGCTCCCAAGCTATCTGCAATATCTTTCATCCTTGCCACATAATCTGAAATTGATTGTGAGCTCTTCTTCTTGAAAGTTGTGAACTCAGCCCATAGTGAGGACTTCCTTGACTTAGTTGTATTTTGGAAATGCTCTTCCAAGGCATTCCAAACATCTGTAGCACTTTCTAAGCCTCTGATGTGAGGTAGAAGGTAATCATTTACAGCCATGTAGATGATACTCCTTGCTTGAGCATCCTTTCTCATCCAAGTCTTCAACATTGCAAGTTCCTCCCTAGTAGGAATACTTGGATCTGCAAATTCTGGTTTTTCTTCATCTCCTGTAATAAATGATATAAGATCTTTTCTCATGAGGTGTGCTTCCATCCTCATGGACCATGCTGGATAGTTCTCCCTATCTAGCTTATCAATCTGCAAGCTTTCTCCCAACTTGTATCCACCTGTGTATTGAAATCTTCAAGCTTTACAAACAATGTATGTACCTTTACTTCGAATTGAACTCCTTTTGCCTTTCTTGATGTCAATTTGTCTTCTCCTCGAGCTTTGACTCCAAGCTTTCACTTCTTGATCCTTCAAATGTTGAATCTCTTGAATCTGCAGCAATCGAGATCCTCCTTTTCTTCAAATTGATGTCTCCTGCTCTGATACCACTGATGGAGAATGTTAATCTCCAAAAGAACAACTTATTCTTGTGATTAGAACACCTCTATACCAAGAATAAGTCAAAACCTTTCACACATTTAGAGGATCAACTTCTAATTATCAAAAGATGAACAAATTTGTGAAGAAGGTGATACACAGAAAAATCTGCTGCACTATTTCCTTATATTGACTTATCAAACGTGTAAAGTTTTTTATGAAACTTTGTACGAATCATCTCCTAGAGATTGCGCAACTATTCCAAGTTGAATTACTCCAAAAGATTAAGTGTAGCTTGAGAAATCAACTTCTCAAGTTACCTATGTCAGAAACTGTACTTCTGAGAAGTCGATTCAGACACCCCTAACTTCTTAACTTTGATTCTCACAATATCTAACCCGTTTTGCCAAATGCTTTTAGCCACGAGTAGATCACCTTCCAACTTAAAGATTAAGTGCTTGCTTGCACAAAACTTTAAACTATGGAGTGAGCACTGACCAAAAGATTAAACACGAAATTTGCGCCTGTTTCAGAGAACTGTAGACATTCAACACATATGAATGTTCCTATTCACAATTCTCCTAGCCTGTTTACAATTGAACTCTGAAATTCAGGTCACAGGCTCATCAACTAACAACTTAGATATCCTCAAAAGGATTTTGCTAATGATCAAACACAGAAGGAGCAGACACGAAAAGATCGGGCGCAATATTTCTTCATTAACTCAGAAAATTACAACTGAGTGATGAGAGCAAACACACATTCACTTTCCACTATCTCATAGCTTCTATCTCCCTAATTCTTGACTCGTAACTATTGTCACATATGCTCTCATACATGCCCCGACTTTTCTCAAGGTATTTATAGATAATTTGTACATAATTCTTACTGAACAAAAGATCTAAGTCATCTATGACTATGCTAATGTACATATGTGTACAAGACACCATTCTGACTTCTTCTTAATTTTGCAAATGTCTTCCTTTGTTTCATTCTGACCATAAGCATTCTCCAAGATCTGTATAATCACCAATTTGTGATTGGTTTGCTCCAACAAGAAGAGTGTTCCTTGTACTTCTCAGACAATAAATATCAACCTTTGGGGCTGTATTTTCAGCCACACTCGTAAAACTACAGGTTTCTCGAGGGGTTTTCAGTTTTGGTGGGAGCAGTCGCTGCAAATTTATGCAGGTTTTTAAAGCCTAAAACATCAGAGTTGATAGACACTTGCAGGTGTTATTGGCTAGTTTTTTGGGCTGTGTATTCAGCCTTTCAGTGTCATTTTACTGCATATATTGAGCACATACACACCATGTACGCTTCTGTGGATACCGCTTATGTACGTCCATGTGGGCATTGATATAGCGGTTACGTTCTTTGCATAAAGCCTTTTACGTTTGATAAAGAGGGTCGTGGTGAGGTTTTCTTAACTGGGAGACACCCAGATGTCGGGGTCTCTTCGGTGATGCAGGTGGAAGACTTACCCAGCCTCGCCATAGGAGATGTATGATAGTTGTTCATAGGTGCTCGATAAGCCTAGTTGGCTTCTATTGGGTAACTGATTATATGCAGTGGAGTCAGTGATTCACTATGCAGGTAGACATGTTAGTACTTGCAGTTTTACGATACTTTGACACTGGTCATATGCTAATTTTGCAGAGGATACTCTGGCAAAATTTTTCCAGATTTCTGGTTTAGTCAACTATATAGTGGTCGATTTACTCCTTGATACACTTATTTGTTGGTGTTTGGACTCTTCTAGCTCCATTATCATTCTATTCAGTTCTCTACGATCATGGCATCAGAGGTCTCAGGCACATCCGGTGGATCAGGGTCTAGTGCTAGCGTTCCGAGGAGGAGCTATAACTTGCAGGGCAAAGACCATTTTGAGATCCGAAAATTTGTTGGCACAAACTTTGCTCTATGGAAGAATCAGATTAAAGATGTGCTGATTCAAAGAAGGCAATGGAAGCCAGTAAATGGGATTTCAAAGAAGCCTGCTGACATGGATGAAGATGATTGGGATGAGTTAGATGAAATGGCCAGGTCTACCATTCGCTTGCACCTAGCAGATAATGTTTACTTTACAGTATTAGACTGTGAAAGTGCAGAGGAGCTTTGGAAGAAGTTATGCAATACATATGAAAAAGAGACGGCATCAAATAAAGTATATCTGATGAGAAAATTATACGACCTTCGTATGAAGGACACAGATAGTGTTGCTGCTCATCTAAATGAGTTTGATGCCATATTCTCCCAGTTACAGGCTCAGAAAATGGATATGGACAATGAAATGAAAGCAGTATTGCTGTTATGCACCCTGCCATCATCATGGGATACATTTTGCACAGCTATTAGCAATAGTGCACCAGGTGGTAAACTTGTCTATGATGACATATGTGGAGCACTCTTGAGTGAGGAGATTCGTAGAAAATCTATGGTTGGCACTCAGAGTGGAGATGCATATAATGTTCGTGATTCTTACCAAGGAAAGAATCAACAACGTGGCAGGAGCAAGAACAAGGAAAAGAATGGTCAACGGAATAAGAGCAGAAGTAAATCAAGGAAGAGGGATATTGAATGCCATTATTGTCATAAGAAAGGACACATGAAGAAAGACTGTTATGCATTAAAGAATGCTAAAGGTAAAGGACAGAATGTTGATGGGCATGTTAAACAGCTACCTGCACCATCTACTTCGACTGTGAAGATTGAAGAAATTAATGCTATTTCTGATGATGCTGATGTGTTGACACTTGATAGTACTGTGCCATCTGAGGCACTTATGGCTGATTCTCTTTCCCACACCTGGCTGCTAGATTCTGGTGCTTCTTTCCATGTGACACCACATAGAGAATGGTTCTCTAATTATGCAGCAAAGTCTCTTGGTACCGTGAGACTTGGTGACTCTTACCAGTGTGATGTTGTGGGGATTGGAGATGTGGTGGTGCAGTTCATTGACGGTTCAAAATTTACTATGCATAATGTACGCCATGTACCTCAGTTATCACGCAGTTTGATGTCAGTTGGTCAACTTGATGACCTTGGTTACAAGGTGGTCTTCTATGCTCAGTCCTTTCGTATATCAAAGGGCAATATGGTTATTGCAAAAGGAAGGAAAGTTGGCTCACTTTACCGTTTATTTGTATCACAGAAAGAACACTTGTTAGCTGTTACTGAACAGCCTATGGCTTGTATTTGGCATGGTCGTTTGGGCCATATATCTCGTAGTGGAATGGAAAATCTTTCTCGTTCTGGCTACTTACCTGTGTTATCTTTCTCTGATTTTTCATTTTGTGAGCATTGTCAATATGGAAAGCAAACCAGAAATGTGCATAAAACGCACATTGACTCTTCAATTCAGCCTTTAGATCTTGTTCATACAGATGTGTGTGGTCCTATGCCCACTAGGTCCTTAGGTGGTTCTCTTTACTTTGTTACTTTCATAGATGATGCTACTAGAAAAGTCTGGGTATATCCTATCAAATCGAAGGATGATGTATTCCCTACTTTCAGAAAATGGCTTGCTTCAGTTGAGACTGAAAAAGGAACTAAGCTTAAGGCTTTACGTTCAGATAATGGGGGTGAGTATACCTCACATGAATTCAGCCTTTTCTGTCAGTGTAGAGGGATTCGTAGAGAGTTTACAGCTCCTTATACCCCAGTACAGAATGGTGTAGCTGAGAGGATGAATAGAACTATGCAAGATAGAGTAGTCTCTATGTTGCATCATGCAAACCTCTCACAAGGTTTTTGGGCAGAAGCAGTATTGACTGCAGTTCATGTGATTAACCTTTCACCTAGTACTGCCAAAGGTCTGAAAGTGGCACAAGAGTTATGGACAGGGAAACCACCATATTATGATCATCTTCGAGTTTTTGGGTGTGAAGCATATGTTCATATACCCAAGAATCTTAGACAGAAGTTGGACCATAAGTCAAAGAAATGCATTTTTCTTGGATATGGTCGAGAAGGACAATTTGGATATCGCTTATGGGATCCTGAAACACGGTCAGTGATCAGAAGTAGTGATGTCATTTTTAATGAGTCTAAGATGCATAAACAGCCGATTAAGGAGGTTGAAGTGAGAAGAGTGGTGTTTGAGGATACTAGTCCTCCGGTTAGCATGCATAAAAATGCTGCACATAGGGATGTTCAAGAGAATGTCCATTCAGATCAGTCTGCACATGTTCCTGTTCAGCAACCATTGAGACGTTCTGCACGTGTCTCATATCCACCTGATAGATATGTTCCAGGTTTAGATTTTGTTATGCTAACAGATGCCGGTGAGCCCTCTTGCTACAAAGAGGCTATGCAGACAGAGGATCATGTCAAGTGGGAGCGTGCCATGAAGAGTGAGTTGGATTCTATTCACAAGAATGGTACTTGGGACTTAGTACCTTTGCCAAAGGGAAGGAAAGCTTTACCATGTAAATGGGTATATAAGCTGAAATTCACATCAGATAGTGCTTCTCCAAAATATAAAGCACGACTTGTTGCAAAGGGTTTTAAGCAACAACATGGTGTTGATTTTGAGGAAATCTTCTCCCCAGTGGTCAAGATGACTACTTTGCGCATGTTGCTTGGATTCGTTGCAATGGAGGACTTAGAGCTAGTCCAAATGGATGTGAAAACAGCTTTCTTGCATGGAGATCTTACAGATGAGATCTATATGGAACAACCAGAGGGTTATGTAGTTCCTGGCAAGGAAAGTCTAGTTTGTAAGCTCAAGAAGAGCTTGTATGGACTTAAACAGTCTCCTAGACAATGGTACCAAAAGTTTGATGCTTTTATGAAGTCCCAAGGCTATTCTCGGAGCAATGAGGATCATTGTCTCTACACAAAGAGATGTTCTGATGGCAGCTTGATATGCTTGATACTTTACGTCGATGATATGTTGATTGCTGGGAAGTCCTCTTATGATTTGTCAATTCTCAAAAAGAAGTTGAGTCAGACATTTGATATGAAGGATTTGGGGGATGCCAAACATATTCTTGGCATGCGCATTACTCGTGATAGGAGTAAAAGATGCATATACTTGTCTCAAAGTGAGTACATATCCAAAGTACTTCATCGATTCAATATGCAGGGTGGAAAGGCATTGAGTACACCTTTACCCACATATGTGAAATTGAGCAAGGATGACTGCCCCAAATCAGATGAGGAAAAGGAATTCATGACCAAAATTCCCTATCAGTCTGCTGTTGGTAGTCTCATGTATGCTATGGTAGCTACGAGACCAGACATTGCATTTGCAGTGGGAGTTGTGAGCAGATATATGTCTAATCCTGGCAAGAAACATTGGGAAGCGGTCAAAATGATTTTGAGATATCTGAGTGGCACTAAGGACAAGTGTCTATGCTTAGGTAGAGGGAAAGCATCCATTATTGGTTACACAGATTCTGACTATGCTGGTTGTGTAGACAATCGTAAGTCTACATCAGGGTACATTTTTCATTTTGCTGGAGGTGCTATCTCTTGGAGATCTCTTCTTCAAGAATGTACAGCTGTTTCAACCACAGAAGCAGAGTATGTTGCAGCAAGTGAGGCATGTAAGGAAGCATTGTGGCTTTCTCATCTTGCTTGTGATATGGGTTTGCCTCAGCATGTACCTCACTTGCTCAGTGATAGTCAGAGTGCCATTGCTTTGGCTAAGAATCCGGTCTATCATGCAAAGACCAAGCACATTGAGGTGAGGTATCACTTCATTAGAGATTGCTTAGCCACTGAGAGCATTATTCTTGAGAAGGTTCACACTCGAGATAATGCTGCAGATGCTTTGACTAAAGCTCTACCACAGGATAGCTTTCGACATTGTTGTCACTTGAGGGGGGTTACTTGATTCTTGATCTTACGCAGTCACTTGTATACTGTGTAACATGCCCATCAGGTGGGAGGTATAGTTTGTATACTTACACTCAGGTATTCTTTATCATTCTTTCTTTTTTCTCCCATAGTTACTCTGGCCATATTGGCCTTTAGTGGGAGATTGTTACCGTTAGTGTCCATGTGAAAGGCCAAATGGCCACCGGACACTTCTTTGTATATGTTCTTTAATAAAACATATAGTGGCCTGGTCAGTCACAGACTGTAAGTTCGACCGCATTTGTAAGACCTAAGAAGTCTGTCTTCGTGCTCCCTGTGTACTACGTCTTCTGCGTATTCTACAACATCTGTGCGGAGTACTGTGTGTGGCGACAGGAGCTCGGTTTTCTACTTTGAGCATATCGTCGTGGAGCTCTCGAGAAGGAGAGTCCAGTGTGGTGCACGTCATCGAAATACTTCAGGATCTTCCTACATTGTGATTGTCGACGACTATAGCAGGAAGATGTGGATGTCCTTTCTTCGTGATAAGGCTCAAGCTTCTGGTAAGATTAAAAGACAACCACAACTTGTTGAAAATGAACTAGGGAAAAGTGTGAAGAAGCTTGGAATAGGAGGTGGTGATGAGCTCAACTCAGAGGAGTTGGAAGGCTTTTGCAAGTGCAAAGGGATAAAGTGTCAATCAGTGACACCTCACACATCACAACATGATGGCATTATGGAATGCAAGTGTCATGCCATTGTTAAGATAGAAATGTGTATGAGGGAAGGCATGAGCTTTCCTTATCAAAACAAAAAGATTCATCATGAAATCTACATTGGTAAGAATCCATCAATCTCACACTTTAAAATTTTCGAGAGTATGTGCTATGCTCTTGTACCAGGTCAAAGAAAGAACAAGTTGGAACCAGAAAGCAAAAGATGCATCTTCTTAGGTCATAATGAAAAGCAAAGGGCTTTCATATTGTATGACCACGAGGCAAAGAAGATCAAAGGCAGTTGCAATGTGGTGTCTATGGAGCAGCCACATGCAGTGGAGGAAAAGAAAGGGGCTTCCACTTTATCATCAAGCAAAGGAGTAATTCACTATGTACCTAGCCCAAGAGTCATCCCTACCTATGAACAGGAGGAAGCATAATCATGAGATGGTGAGAAGAGAGTCTACCAACCTAAAATCACCCAAATAGATTGGTTGTCACTGCAATGGGTGAAGGAAAAGCTCTATGTTCGGAGTAATTGTATGCCAACAACTAATAAAGAGAAGGCAGAAGGACCAAGGAGATCATAGAGATTACAGGAGCACAAGTGGGCTTCTACTCGCATAGTCACTATAGCCATGATGGTTGTGATTATGAAGCAAGTAATGAAGCCAATAATTGAAGATGAATCACATGTAGATCCAACATGGAAGGAGGTAATGCAAGCCAATTGTGTCAGCTTAATGAAGAATGAGCATGGGAGGTCACTAGAACCAAGTGGGTCTAGCAAGTCAAGGACACGATAGAAGGAATCTTGGAATGCTATCAAGAGACATTCGTAGCACAAGGACTTTCACTAGTGAAGGGTTTTGATTTTCAAGACTTGTTTGCTCTAATGACCACTATTTGCATCGTCCAAGAGCACATATCAATGATGTAAATGCATGTGATATTTTATGTGACAGGATTCAATTCAAGAGGAGAAACCTCACCATCAATAGCCTATCACTTTTCTGAGGCACCACATTGAGTTTTATTGCATTTTCCAATTTGCATGATAGGGTCATATTACGCGACTATTCATAGAGGCGCAATTTGAGTTTTTCTATCCACGATGAGTGATTGTGAGATGTGATATAAGTATACAATGAATTGTATGTGAGAGCACCAGCCTTGTCATCAAAAACCTATTACCTTCCATTTGGCACCATTTTTTTGTTACCTATGCACTCTAGAATATGCATTTATTAGGGTCTATTACATGGCCATGCATAGGCACTTGTTTGTTTTTAACCCATGCCCCTATAGGATTGTACAGAAAAATGACATGAAAATTGAATTCTCAAGTTATAAAGACAGAGGTTATTGACAGTTTGGCACATTCGGAGGATGCATAGGTTTGGAGGTGGTGAATGTCAAAGAGATTCTCTCTCCCTATTTGGATGCTAGAAATGTCAGATCATGAGGATGAGTGAAAATTACCAATAAAAAGATCTTAAGTATTATTAAACTCCAACAAAGGAGGGCATGAGGATGATGTACCATATTTTCTAATGTTTATAGCATTTTCAAGCAGTGTGATTATGTGGGCCAATTGAACAATAGTCCTTTCTGTGGATAGGTTGATGAGCCCATTTACGATAAAACATCCAGGTATCAAGATCTAATAAAAGAAGTGGAAGCCTTTTTTTGTTTTACGTTCAGATTTTGGTCGATCATGCAGAAATGACGAATTGGTTATGGAAAGGGGAGTGTTGAGACGGACATTATGGCTTTTCCAAAGTGCTTGCTCATCACAGTGCAAGAGTTGCACATGCACAAAATGGAGGTTCTTGTTTCGAACACTTATAAGAAAGGAGGGATCTCACGCACAGGGGAGGCCAAATCAACGTTCTTTTTACGTCGCTTGAAATTCATCCGCTATGGTTACTGTTATGATTGAACTATGTGCATTTTACAACATACTTTTGATGTTCTGGCCTTTCGAAGTTTTGGGCTGGTTTCTATCAATACATACCTGTGATGACTTCAACCATTGGCTGTAAGTTATATGGATAATATTTCTCATCGATTTATTCGCACATCTCTGCTTCAGACCATCCATTGTACACTGTTATGGTTGGAATCATCACATAAGTTTAACTCAAAATTGTGTGTTGATTAGTCGCTTGCATGTTCGAATTTGTATTTGAAATTTGCATAAGCACATGCTAAAACTTCTTTTGAAATATACATGTGTTTTTCTCATATGATGATGAATGACGAGTCATTGCACAAACTACTTGCAATAAAATACATTTTATAGAGAGCAACTGATTTCTCTGATTTCTGTACTTTTGAAGAACTAAGATTCAAAAGTTTACAATTGTTTATAATGCTAAGGTTTGTTTTGAAATTTGAAGTTTAATTTACTTTCAAATATTGCACAAAGTGCATTGTCGCATGCATTACTACAGGCTGGGGGAATTTATTACTGAAAAGCTTTGCAAAATGGATGTTTTATGCTGAAATACTATGTTGAATATAGGTTATGCAGGATATTCATGTTACCTTAGGCCACCTACAATTTCAGTTCCCTCGTTCTTCTATGCGTATTGTGTTTTCTTTTTCTGCATTTTGATATGTACTTTCTAAGTAAATATGATTACTCGAGCATTTTACTATGCATAGAGAACAATAAACATATCGTTAAAACTTTGTTTTGATTTATTCATATGCCAATTTATAGTTTATTATAGCAACAACTTTGTGTGTGTTTTTTGATAATATCCGCAGAACATACAGAAATAACAAGAAAGGAAAGGCTAATCTCGTCATGTACTTTATGTCTATTTGATATGAGTCACGGAACAGTTTGTCTATGAAAAGCGATGACAATTTCATAATTGTTTGTTTTCTTTTGTTTTCTGAGGTTGTCATGATAATCACACTTTTGAAGGATAACATGAATCGATATAGCTAAACTTTAAGATATGCATCGTTGACAGCTAGTTGAAGATGTGTTTCTGATGAACACCAGACAAAGTCATCAAAAGTTAGGAAAGGGAACGTATATCTATATGTTTATTTGAATCGTTAGAAAGAAGAAAATTCATGTACATATACTGTGAATGCTGAATTCCAATCATCTCTTATTATTATTATAAGTGTATAAGATGTTTCCCATATGATATTTTCTTTCGATAATTTAATGGAAACAGAATGGGTTGAACCAACGTCAATGTCTAATTTATCTTCACTCACTAAAATTGCAAAGTTATCTATTCAATAGATCGAGCTTATGTTTGCAAACAATTTATCTTTATGCGCATTATTTCTATATATGTTCCCATAGCACCTGAGCTTGCTCCAAGAACCCGGCATGCGCCGTATTACCGGTGGTTGGCTTGATCCACTAGCCATTGCTTTCGCACCTACATTTGGTGAACCTGACGTAAAAGATTGGCACGACAACTCAGGTATTGATGAATACGAATGAGCAGAAGAGTTATACCTTCTCCCTCATCAGAAAGGTAAGTATGAGCACGGGAGTTTTACCTTCTTCCTTATCAAAAAGGTAAATATGGGCACAAGATTTTTACCTTCTCCCTCATCAAAAAGGTAAGTATGAGCACGAGAGTTTTAACTTCTCCCTCAACAAAAACGTAAGTATGAGCACGGGAGTTTTACCTTCTCCCTCATCAAGAATCTAAGTATGAGCATGGGAGTTTTACCTTCTTCCTCATCAAAAGGTAAATATGAGCATAGGAGTTTTACCTTGTCCCTCATCAAAAAGGTAAGTATATCTTTTGAATGTATGTGAATGTATGAATTTCATGGCATAGCTATGAAGGTACGGAAGCATAAATGGAATTTTATGCTCTACTTTGATATAGATATTTAGCAAGCTATAACAACTGAAGACGAGGGTAAGAGAGTTATAAATGTGTTTTGACCTCCATTAACAGTTGGCTAACTTTGACACTTGAGTTAAAGCTGGATTATCAAAGATGAAGAATAGCTATGGAGATGAAATATATAAATATGAAGATCTTAGTTCCTCTAGGATTTTGAGTGGTCATGTAGTGAGGGTATATGTGAAAAAATGTTTTCATGTTACTCATATCTATGTTTCTTACAATAGGTATACTGTGAAAGAATTCTCTTTGCAAGGAAAAAGCCTCTATAGATATGAGTTTAGAAATCCTTAATCAAATGCATTGATCCATTTTGCACCATTTTGATTGATTTGCATTTCAAAGTATGCATTGAATATGTAAAGTGCACTTGAGTTTATACCCCTAGATGCACGTCCAATGGTACATATCAACGATGTAAATGCATGTGATATTTTCTTTAAGAGGATTCAATTGAAGAGGAGAAACCTCGCCATCAATAGCCTATTACCTTTGTGAGGCACCATATTTAGTTTTATTGCATTTATATTACGCGACCATTCACTAAGGCACAATTTGAGCTTTCCCATGCACATTGAGTGATTGTGAGGTCTAATGTAAATGCACAATGAAATGTATGTGAGTGAGAGCACCGGATTTGTCATCAAAAACCTATTACCTTCCATTTGGCACCATGTTTTTGTTGTTATCCATGCATTCTAGAATATGCATAAATTAGGGCCTATTACATGGTCATGCAGAGACACTTGTCTATTTTTAACCCATACCCTTACGGGATTTTGCAAAAAAATGACATGAAAATCAAGTTCTGAATTTACGAAGACACAGGTTATTGACGGTTTGGTGCATCCGGAGGACGTAGAGGTTTGGAGGGGGTGAATGTCGGAGAGATTCTCGTGAGATCATCAATTTTGATATATATGAAATCCTGAAGATTATCTCATTCAGATCGCAATGAAAGTTTCATTTATATGTGCTTGTTTATCTAGAACTCAATGACTATGACTACTGTATAATTTCAGTGACTCTGGTCTGCAATGAAAAACTTCGAAATGAATTTTTCTGATAATTTCGTAGTTGTTGAATTGATCTTTTAAACCATTTGATAAGTCGGCTTATTGACGTTCCTTCTTTCCATTGAAAAGTTATATGAAATGCGTTAGTGAAGCGGAATTTGGAAGTACTCGGTAGTAACAGAACGCTATAAATTTTGTACGGAAGAAATTAGATTCGTATTTTCAAAAAAGCTCTTGAAGAAAAAACGTTGAAGACGTTTTCAAAGATGCTTGGACTACAGGACATGACGTTGAGCTTGAGGTAGAGTGTTGAGATATCAAGCTCAACACGTGATGATCGAGAATTAGAAGTATCACTTTTTCATTTCTCTGACATGTATAGTGGCCACACTATTATATGTCAGGGGTACTTCATTGAGGTTTACTAGATTTATCTACTGAAAGTGATGAAACATTTGTTTTTTGCCAGCTCACTCATTTGCAGACATTAGGATTTTCCTTATATATTGTCCTTTATATATTGTACTGCTTGTATTTTTGTTTTAGGTCATTCTTGTACATTCCTTTTACATAATACAAATAGAAGATGAATATCCTTCTTTCTTGGCTCAATCTGTGTGTGTGTGTGTGTGTGATTCTCTTTGATTGTCAGAGTGTGTGTGTGAGCTCTCTTCCTTATTGCATTCCTCATGATAAAAAATTCATCAATAACACATCAAATCATGCTATAACTCAAGTATTCCTAATGACTTGACTTATTAAACAAGACTTCATACCAAAAAGAAGAACCTAAAAAGTTCAAGTGACTATGAAAAAAGAACACTCCATTATGCTTGTACTGAGGAAAAGGTGAGGTAATAGACAGGGCATATGAACCTTAGGTCAAGTAGGTGCATAAAAACATCTGATCCTTAGAGGCTAGAGTCAATCACACAACAACGCCATGGGCTTAGTAGCTAAGTGACTATCACTACTTAC